>JAWNNO010006004.1:0-13412 GCA_035044985.1 Lordiphosa fenestrarum | reverse complement strand
CAAACAATCAACAATTAATGTGAAATGTCTACAAACAATGTAGTTAAACGGTCAAAATGGGAATTAAAGCAACAATTTCTATGGTTAATGTAAAATATTATTATTATTTGAAAAAATTGATACACAATTGCAAATTGTGTAACAGCTGTTGCCAGAAACAAAATAAAGCGCAGTCAATTATTTTATTCGTCAAAAATGGAAACAACGGAGGGAAAAAAGCAGGAGCGGAAAAGGAAGCGAACTGAAAGTTTCAACCGCGAGGCAAAGTTGCTCTTATAAAGGCAGTTGAGCTCCGACCTTGTTTGTGGGTTATCACAGGATAAAAAACAGTTTGACCACATAAAAGTGAAGAGTGCGTGGGAAAGTGTAGGTGCGGAAATAATAAAAAGAAGGTTAGTTAATTGTATTGGACTTAATCCATTAATTAATAAATGCCTCTCAGCGAATGACTGCAAAAGCGCTTGGCATTCTCTCAGAGACAGTCTGAGGTATCATCGCGGCAAGCGCGCTAAAAGTGGAAGTGCGGGTGGCTTCCACTGGAGCAGCCACAACAGCTGACCACCAATGTGGCCCTTTCTTTATTTTGCCATTTTGGCTTATTTATGGCCATACTAAAAATTTATGTGGATGCTAAGTTAATAAATTGCAATTTCGCCTCCTCAATTTTCCGCGGTCCTGGGAAAAGGTCTTAAGGCGGAGAAATCGGCAGTGTTGTAACTGTTTGGACCAGACGGTCGATCTTTGTAACGCTGGTTGCTTAGGCTGCAGCTTCTACTGCCTTGATATTTCGGCAGGTTCGACTATCGATATTCAAGACTATCGAAAGTGCCACTGCATGTGTATTGGTGGATGATTAAAATGAAGTTTCTCTTTTGCTCTTACTTTTACAACAGTGTTCCCGAGCCGACCCTGGAGGGCTGAACACTTTCGGCGATTCACACCGAATGCTTGCCGAAGTAATGCATCAGTAAGTGTGAGAGAGAGACAGAGCCTCTCTTCTTGGAAAACACTGTTTTACGATTCAAATGTAAATTAGACAAAAACCAAACTACTTTATATTCTTTTGCAAGTATTGTTATTTCAAATCAGATTATGATTATCCCTCGTAAAGAGTTTCGCTCGTACCGGGTGTTTCACGACGCCCACTCTTTTTTTATACTTATACGAGTATCGAGTATGAGTTTCGATAAGTATCTATATCGATAGGACAGTTTGACAACAAAATCAGCTGGCACAACACAAACCGGCAATGGAAGGCCAGTTCATTTAAATATTGTTGATTTGTTTATATAAAGTTTTACCCTTTCTACAGGCGTACGAAAAATGGAATGGAGCCCAGAGGCAACCTTCTATCTCCTTGACTTATGGGAGCAGAAAATTGACGGCCTCCGGGGTGTGCGGAAGAACACGCACATCTATAAATAAATGGCAGAACAGCTGGCCATGTATAGACCAACGGCTACCGAAGTCAAAAATAAAATGGACAACCTGACAAAAAAGTACAGGTAGAGTAACAGTTAAAGAACTTGTGTTATTGATTGATAATATCATACATTTTTGCTGTAGAAAGGAGCTAACCAAAATGGGGCCATCTGGAGGGGGCCCTCAACTTGGGATCAGTTTTCCAAAATTCATACCATATTGTCCACTTCCAAGGTGGTAAATTTTAAGAGCGTGATGGTCGAAAGCTTTGGTAAGGCACCTATGAAACCGGTAGTAAAACGTATATTCATTGATAAATATATATTTTAGATTTATCTCCTTGCGACACCAGCCAAGATGACTACGGGAAACCATCGACATCAAACGGAAAGAGATAACGAAATGATAAGCTGAAACGCATTTTAGAAATTGAGGAAAAGAAGCTCCAGATTATGACTTCGGTGGTCGAAGAGATCAAGTCTGCCAACGATGAGATGAAGTCTTTCCATACGGAGCTTCTCGAAATATTTAGAAATAAATAAAACAGTAGAAAATAGTTAAATAATAAGCACTTTTTAATAGTTAGTTCGACTGAACAATGATGATTCAGTTTAATATTGAATAAAATGTATGCAAACAGAATTTATTTGAAATATGGATAGTTTTATTTCATTGCAAAATATGTGGCAAGGGAACGTCGAATTGTTTCAGCATCTTCGTTGTGGTTGCCTAGCCACACGATATTTTCTGGCTGCTGTTTATCTTCATCGGCATCCGATTCCCATTTCTCGTTCATGGCACTGTTGAGCTCGTTTAAAAAATTGTGGAGGATGCAACAGCATATAATTATATTCGTAGTTTTGGAAATGTGGTTGTCGATACCTTTTCCAATACGCCGAAAGCGCGCTTTTAAATGGCCAAAGGCGTTCTCTACAACTCGCCTTGACTTCGATAAATGGTTATTAAAAGCCCGCTGCTCCGCTGTTTGGTGCACTGAAAACGGATACGGCTTCATTACAGTGGTGGAGAACCTAAAGACAGAATCTCCAAGGACCACAACTGGAATCTCAGTGTCACATATAGTTGTGGCATTTTCCCTGAACAGAGATGTTCCTTCTAACAAAGTTTTCAGCTTGCTTTCCGAATATATCTGAGAGTCAGAAATCTATAACTGCAAAAACAATTATTTATTTAGAATTTATTGAATGACAAATACATAAACGATATCTTACCGGTGGTCGACCAGTGCAAACAGCACCGTTGAGTACCACCCTTTATAGTTGCGGTAGTCCACTGCATCCTTAGCATTTGGCCGCACTTCAATATGACATCCATCTGGAAAAATTTATTAACGTTAAAATTTGAATTTTCATTGGATATAATAACATCATTACCCATTGCACCAAAACACTGAGGAAATCCGAGCTTTTCAAATCCTTTGACACACTCTTTCACTTTTTCATCAGTCAAGAAGTTCGGTAGAAAATATTCCGAAGCCATTTGGGATATCACCTCCTTGCAGAACTCGTTCAATATTTTGCAAACCATTGGTTTGGATATACCAAATAGTGTCCCAATCGTTCGATATTCCGCTGATGAGCCAAGCGTGTAAAGAGCAACGGCGATTCGCTTGTCCAGTGGGATTGCAGGCCGAAAAGGAGTGACTCGTTTTGCCTGTCCAGGCAGAAGCTGGACTAATATTTGGAATGTTGGCCTCTCAACACGAAAGCATTCCTTGAAAAAGGCGTCGGAGTTTTTAGGCACGTCGGTCTCCCAAAAAGAACCATATCGGCTCTAGCAAACATATATGATTAAAAACTGTAATAGTAATGGAATGGCTTGGTACTTACAAACATCCAAATGCTACTTGGGTGAGACTCCTCGTACGCAACGTTGGCCACAGCACACTTGTTCATAAATTGCAAAACATTTTTGTTTAACTGCATTAGCTGCAGTTGTTGCTTTTCAATTGCATTTAGTAAAATAAAACAATGTCACTTAAATTCATTTCGGTTGCTGCGAAAAATAAACAAACAGACCAGGTCAGCTGTTGTGAACGCGAAAGTGAACGCTGAACGTAGTAGAAACACTTTTGGGAATTTATCGATAAGTCGTGCAATCGATGACAGAACGCTTAAAGGTGGAAATCGGCTATTAGTCTCCAGTCGCAAAACACCTAAAAATAGAAACAATATAATAAGTGTTTTTTGTGTGCACAAGTAACGGACTTACTCGAGAACAATGGCTAATTTTGCTTTGAGCGGAATGGCATCTGGGCGAGTGTTGCGCTTTGGCTCTAAAAATGGTTCTACCAATGAAAACAGTTTATTGAATTAGCTTTCTGCCATATGAAAGTTCTGGTAAAACATTGTCGGGTTCTGCACCATATTCTGAAACTATGAAATGTGTAACAGATGCATAGTAGCTGAATGTAGTGGGGTGGCTATCCAGGCTGCTCCAAAATAAGTGCCGACAACTTGGGGGTGTTTCACTCAAATCTTAGAACTTTATTTCACACTTTCTGAACTTCGGTTTTCAACCCAACTCTTTTAGCGCTTAAACACGTATATATATATCTACCTAGCCTGTTTAGAGATGACACTCTCATTTTGATAACAACCTGATCACATTAGTGATGTGTTTCTTATGAGCTAACTATAGTTTAGGACTGACGAAATCGGAACGCGAACATCCCGGCCGCCTTGCATTCTCCGATGCAAAAAAATTAATTGCAAAGAGATCTTGGAGTTTTAGGACTAGGACTTCATGTGCTTAGGTCTCTACGTTATGACTGTCTTAGACTACAGAACAGGCACTTCATTAGCTTAGGACTACAAATTGACTAGGTGAGACTATCAAATATGGTCCCAGAATTTATCGAGCGCAGGATCCGGACAATATCCATCCAAACATGGTGCTTTGAGCTACGGGGAGCCCGTCTTGACTCGCTATGAAGCCCGCCTGCATAACACGCGGGTAAACATCTGCTCCGAGCACCAAGGATACCGTTGATGGAAGATAAAAACGCTCATCGGCCAGACGCAAGTTGTTGAACTTCGCTTTGACGCTGTCACCTAGCGCGAGCGAAGGAGTTCGAAAGGCGTACTGGGACACAACCTTAAGAACAACCTCCAGACGAAACTCAGCCTGGCCGGATTACGGCCGTGCAGACCTTCTCGGAGCCAACATTAGTTGTGGAGAGGTGAAATGCTGACGCCAAGGAGGAATCGATGAGGCTGAATGGAGTGCACGGATCGAGTAGTGCCTTCGTGTCGTATAAGGTCTTCCCATTATCGATGAGAACCGATGCCGTCGGAAGGACCTTGGTACTCTGGTGTTGGAGAAGGACCGACAAGGATGGAGGAGGAATCGGAGCGTGGGACCGCTCTGATGCAGATGGCGATCGGATCCGCTCGGTACGCAGCGAAGTCTGTGAGCGCTCTGAGGGCCTTGGAGACGGTGAACGTTCGGATGGATGTGGAGATCGACGGCGCTCACGCATGTGCAAGAGCGAGTGATGGTCCTGATGGCAAATGCGACATTTATCGCCACTACGGCATGAGTTACCTGAATGCTGATGCGCCAGACAGTTTGCGCAGTACTTGTTCACCAGTACTCCAAACTCGCTAGGTCTGCAGGGTTGTGTTCTGAGCGCACGTGATGCCAGTCCTCAATGTTTGTGGATTCGCTGACCTTTGCGACTCGATTGGCCACAAACGTAGTCCATTGACATGGGGGTTTGCGCAGCCAAGCTAGGACAATAGTAGAATCTGTCCACAAATAAAAGTCGGAACTATTGGTAGGCATATCGGATAAGAGAGCCTCTACCATCTCGGATAGGAGGACTGTGCCACACAACTCTAGGCGTGGAAGTGAAACGGTCTTGACCGGAGCTACTCGTGTCTTAGCTGTAAGGAGATGGACGAAAATTTGCTGCTCAAACTCGACGCGAACATAAATAGCAGCCCCATATGCCCGTTGCGACGCATCGCAAAACCCGTGATGCTCAACTTTTGCACCTGGCTGGCTACCGACCCACCTGGGGACTCTGACTTCGCTCAGCGCCTTATAGCTGAGAAGAAACTCACGCCATTTCTGGAGAAGATCGGCGGGCAGCTGATCGTCCCATCCAAGCTCTTGCAGCCATATTTCCTGCATGAAAATCTTTGAGCTAATGAATGAATATCTGAAGGGAGCAAGCCAGCCAGCTGGATCGAATAGTTTCGAAATTTGCGAAAGGACCTCGCGCTTTGTATAGGAGAGTTGCAGCTCAAGGGGTGCTGGATCATAGAAAAATTCATCGGAAGTCGTTTTTTATCAGATGCCTAGCGTCTTAGCTGTGCTTGCTTCGTCAATCTCAAGGAAATCGGAGTTAAGCAAGTGTTCTTTGGGAATATCCCGAAGCACTTCCTTTTGATTGGCCGTCCACTTTCTCAATGGGAACCCTGCTGTAAGGAGAGCCTCACGAAGTTCTGTGATTGACTGACGAGCTTCCTCTTCGTCGTGTGCTCCGGCTAGGACATCGTCGACGTACATGTGCTTACGGATAATGTTGCTAGCGCGCGGATACCTATCTTGCACATCCTCTGCATGCTGTTGGAGCTCTCGGATTGCGAGAAAAGGAGCACAATTGACACCAAAAGTCACAGTTAGGAGCTCAAAATCGCACAATTCACCATCTTTTTACGAAATAAAATGCGCTGGAAAGGAGTATGCTTAGAATGGACAAGAACTTGCCTGTACATTTTAGTGATGTCAGCGTTGAACACATACTTAAAATATCGCCATTTCAAAATCTGAATGGTCATATCAGACTGAAGAACAGGCCCGGCATGAAGAGTGTCATTCAAACTCTTGCCATTCGTGGAAGGGCTGGAGGCGTTAAACACTACACGCTCTTGGGTAGTAGTGCTCTCAGGCTTGATCACAGAGTGATGCGGAAGGTAAAAACTAGCAGAGTCGTCACTCGCTGGCACCTGTCTCATGTGATCTAGGTCTAAGTACTCTTGGATTACTGCATCGTACAGTTCTTTGAGCTGTGGATTCTTCTTTAGACGATTTTCGTTTCTTATACATTGGGCAAGTGCGATTGTCCTTGACAACCCCAACTCGTCGTTGCCTGGAATGCGAAACGGTAATGTGACAACATATTTCCCGGAAGCGCTTCTTGTAGTAGTATGCACATAGTAATTTTCGCAGAAGGAATCGGAATCACTGACAGGTTTTTTCGGAAGATCCTCCACCACCCAAAACTTTGTAAGGAGTTGGCACGACTTGCGTTGAAAAGGAAGATATAGATCTTTGTGCCGTTGGCCGTAGTGGACCGGTGAGAATCCACCCGAAAATCGTCTTCTGGCCTAAGACAGTACCGCAGATATTTGGCTTTAAGCCTTCTAGCAAGATTTGGAGAAGAATATCTGCGCCAATAAGGACATCTATTTGAGAACTCTTGTAAAAATTCGGATCAGCCAGACAGATATTAGGAAAATCTTGTAAAACATTCCGAGGAATCGTGTGCGACGGCAGATTGCCGGATAACTGCGAAAGCACATATGCGGAAGTTGAGAATTGGCGGTTTGGATGGGCAAGAGACCCAATTGTCACGGTGCCCAACTTCTGTGATCGAGCGGCTACCGTGCAGTTGAGGCCCGAGACTAAAGCTTCGCCTGTCTGGTAAGGGAGCTTTATTGCGTGCAAAAGACGCTCTGTTATAAAGGTTGCTTCGGAACCAGAGTCTATCAAAGCTCGTGTTTGGTAATTGGTACCCAGATGCATAATGTTCACAAGCGCCGTACCAAGAAGGACCCCTTGTGAGTTTGTAGCTAGGTGGGCTTGGACGTTCGAAATTGGGTTTACGGATGTGGACTGTATTTGATGGTTTGAAGAGTTGGATGAAACAGGATTACTAGAGGGTGCTGCAGAGTCGCCACGATGCAGGAGAGTATTGTGACGACGTTTGCACTGGAAACAATTATGGGTGTTCTTGCAGTCTTTGAGTTGATGCCCCCTTGCGAAGCAATTCAAACATAATCGTCTCTCCTGAATGTAAGCACTCCGATCATTGACCGACATTTGCAGGAACCGAGCACAAAGGCGCACTGGATGATTGTCTTTGCCACAGAGATGGCAAGACTGCGGCTTGCTACTAACCTTGGCCTCAAATGCATTGACAACCTTAGTCACCGGGTCCTTTCGGCCGCCCTTCTGTTGGATGTGTGAGCTAGGACTAGGTTTAAGGTCCTCAATAGCTTCCAAAGTGCGATAGCGCTCGAGCAGGAATGTATTGAGTTCAATCCAGGTTGGAATGTCAGACTTGCTTTGGAGGGATTGTTCCCACAACGCTACAGTCGACTTTGGTAATTTGGAAGAAACAAGATATACAAGAAGACAATCCCAGCTAGCAGTATCCACCTTGGCCAGCTTTAAAGCCTTTAGGCACCCTTGGATTCTGCTCTGTAGATCTTTTAAGGAGGCCCCGGACTCTTGTGGGATCGGCGACAAATTCAGCATAATCTTCAGCTGGCTATTAACAAGTAGCCTTGGATTGTCAAACCTTTCTGACAGACTTTCCCATGCCGAGGAAAAGCCATCATTGGTCAATGGGGACTTGGAGACAATCTCCTTCGCTTCACCACTTGTCTTGGCGTTGAGATGAAACAACTTTTCCACGTTTGTCAACCTTGGATTATTTACATAAATTGCAGTGAAGAGATCTTTAAAGGTTTGAAATCGCAGGTAGTCCGCGCTAAATATCTCCGTATCGCAAGGAGGAAGGCGACACCCAGATGGAAGCCTATTCTGTGCAGTGGTTTTTTCGATTTGTTCTGTTAAATTGGCTGTACAGCGCTCGTAGACCGTATAACAATAGTCATACTTGGCTTGCATGACCGGAAGGTCGTCAAAAACTTCCTCTCAGTAATTACGGCCGAGCAACATTCATACTCCTGTTCTACCTTTTCCCATAGCGATCGGACATGGTCTCGTCGGACTTGACATTGGTAGACTGAGGGAGCGGAATCGCCTGGGGTGTTAGTTCTCGCTTCGAACTGGCTAAGCCTGTCAGTGGTAGCGACGAACTTGTCTAAAGCTGCCTGAGCTATTGATGCAGTTGCCACGGTGACTCTGGTTGCTGGAACTGAAACTGCGTTCTCCCCTTTTTCTCTTGACAACAGGATCTTTTCCTTTGGTTCGTCTCCTATTGGCATACTTGGCTCACGCGTATGATTTCAAGACCGAAATTTTGACCCCGAATCAAGAAAGCGAATGGTTGGAAAAAAAAACGCCAATTCAACAGACAAATTGGAGGATGAAATCGAGTGTTGTATCAGCAGCAGTGAACACAACCTATAAAATTTCGGTTCCCACGGCAATCGGGTCTCAGTCCCGGAACCGACGCAGAAGCCCGTCTTCTGCCCAAGGATTGCCAATCCCGGCAAACGGGAAGATATGTACGTATCACCTCTTTTTTTCCATTCTATCCTGTTTTTTTTTTCACTTCCTGAGCAAGCAACGCCGGCCTGCTTGCTCAGACTTCTCCTTCTCCGCGCCGGTGATGTAGAAGCTAACCCTGGGCCCAAGGTCTACTTGTGCTCAAAGTGTGCGAGAAGAATCACTCGAGGAGTGTGTTCTGTTCTCTGTTACCGCTGTGGAGATTGGTGTCATCTCCGATGCTCTGGCCTCTCCAGACATCAGGATCATGACACCAATTTCAACTGTCCCACCTGCTGTAACCCTTCTCCACCCCCCACGCCCCAAACCACCCCCATGACCACCACCCGCACCACTACACCCACCGCCAGGACCGTGAGCACCAGCCCTGGGCACACTCGCCCCACCACCTTGCGACACTCCCCATCGGCTGGATCTGCCAGTGCGCAAAGGACGCGACCACTCAATCCGATCGCCCCAATCACCAACCCAGCTGTCCCCGCAGTACGGCACTGCCCCCCAAAGGATTTCATGCTCCTCCAGTGGAACTGTAATGGTCTTGGCAGGAAGATAGTTGAACTCACCGACTATATGGAGAGGAAGGGGATCTTGCTTGCTGCCATCCAGGAGACGAAGCTCACTCCTAGGAATGCGCTTGCTACTTCCGCCAACTATACCATCCTACGCCAAGACCGTGAACGCAACACTGGAGGAGGACTCGCCTTCGTCGTGCACAATTCGGTAAACTACCGACCGCTACCACCTGCACGCCTAGACGAGCATATTGAGGTCCTGGGGATTGCTGTCAAAAGCGGAGACGAGGATATAGACGTTCTAAACGTCTACATCCCCCCAGTATCTGCTTGTCGACCGGGCTTCAAGCCCGACATACAACAACTACTCACAGGCGATATGAGAATCCTGGCTGGTGACTTTAATGCGCACAGTGATGCCTGGTTTTCTTCCATTGAATGTGACGCCAGAGGGGATCACCTAGAAGAGCAGATTGATTCGTCTGACTTCTGCGTGATTAACGAAGACCACCCCACCCGCATCACTGCCAACTGCAGAAGCTCGCCCGACCTCACCATCGTCAGCCCTGCCCTCATCGCCAATGCCACCTGGCACGCGGACATTGCTCTGGGCTCGGACCACATCCCTATCACTATCAAGGTCACCAAAGATGCGGACTTCATAACATCTGAGGCCCGCACTTTTGTGAACTTTGGCAAGGCAGATTGGGATATGTTCGAGTCCAGCACGGAAGCAGCTTTTGCTGCCCTCTCACCACCCACCAATGTCAACGGAGGAGAAAGGGTATTTAGGCGCATCCTCTCTGATGCAGCTAAAAGATGCATCCCTGCTGGTCGCATCCCGCAGCTGCGCCCTCTCTACCCGGCAGAGGCAGTGCCTCTTGCTAACAGGAGAGACTCCCTCAGGAAGGATGACGCTGCAAATCCTGAGATCCCCAAGCTGGTCAACTTACACAGGAAGAACAAATGGTTGGAAAAGCTTGAGCAGCTGGACAAAGGCTCCAAAAAACTATGGAGCACCATCAAACAGCTGACTAACCCTCGCAAAAGTGATCTGGTTACGATCTCGTTTGGGAGCACTACACCTTCCTCCCCTACCAAATGTGCTACTGCCTTTAATAGGCAATTTGTTGCCCACCCTGAGCACGGGGACAACAATAAGCGCAAGATATTACGCAGGATCCGCAACCTTCCCCTTGATGACGAACCGGTGACGTTTGGTGCGGATGAAGTCGTGTTGGCCATTAAGGACTCCAAGCCCTCCAAGGCAATTGGGCCTGATGGCCTTGCATCCATCATGCTCAGGCACCTTGGACCATATGGGATCAGATTTCTGACTCACATATTTAACCTGTGTGTCAGATCTCTGGTAATCCCAAGTATTTGGAAGACAGGGAAAATCATCCCTGTGCTAAAGGTTGGCAAACCCTCTGACCAAGGCGCCTCCTACCGGCCAATCACGCTACTCTCCCCGGTCATAAAAATTCTAGAGTCACTGCTGCTTCCTTACCTTAAAGTACACCTCCCCCCGGCCAGTCATCAACATGGCTTCCGATCTGGCCATAGTACTTCCACAGCTCTCTGCGAGCTTACCACCACTATTGCTGCAGGACTCAACAGCACGCGCCCACATGAGAGGTCAATCCTGGTGGCACTCGACCTCTCAAAAGCTTTCGACATGGTAAGCCACACCATACTACTCCAGGACATGCCCAAAGTAGCCTACCGAACAGGCTCACTAGATGGATGGCTAACTACCTCTCTGGCAGGCAAGCCCATGTCGATTTCAGAGGGAAACATTCCAAAACGAGAGTAATTAAACAAGGCGTGCCCCAAGGAGGAGTACTCTCCCTCTACTCTTCAACACCTATGTGTCCAAGATCCCTCAGCCCCCACCCGAAGTCAGCATTGTCACGTACGCAGACGACTGCACCATCATCACCACTGGCCGAGATGTTGGTTTACTCGAGCAGCGAATAAACTCGTACCTTCCTAACCTAGCTGACTTTTTCACCAGTAGGAACCTCAGCCTCTCTGCTCCCAAATCGTCCGCTACCCTCCTCACCACATGGACTAGAGAGGTCAGGCAAGTCCTTGACATTCACATCAACGGACTTGGGATTTCAACTGTCAACAACCCCAAAATCCTCGGGGTCACGTTTGACTCCCTTTTCACCTTCGCCAAGCACTCCGAGGGCGTCACAAAAAAAGTCAGAAGCCGGACAAAAGTTCTTAAGGCAATCGCAGGTAGCACGTGGGGCAAAGAGAAGGAGACCATCACGACCACGTACAAGGCGATCGGCAGATCAATGGTGAACTATGCTGCTCCCATATGGTCTCCGTCTGTCAGTGACACTCAGTGGCGAAACCTCCAGCTTGCCCAAAACGCGGCGCTGAGAGTAGCCACGGGCTGTCACACCATGACGCACCCCGATCATCTACATCAGGAAACAGATGTTCTCCCTGTACGCCTCCACAACAAACTCCTCACGCAGCAGTTCCTGATTGGATGTCACGTCGAGTCACACCCCAATCAAGCCTGCACCCTGCAGAGCATGTCCAGGCGTCCCAAAGCGGTAAGGCATGACCTTAGGACTGAGCTGCCTTCAGTCAAGCAGCTCCTCGGAACCGGCCCACACACTCTGACTTCCTGTGCTGAGGCTAAAAACCAGGCCCACACCAACATCGTCACTGTGGCTATTGACTCCTACATTACTAACATAGTCCTCGGAGGAAGACCACCGCCAATAGACGTTTCGGAGAAAACCCTACCGCGCCCCACCAGAGCATCATTATCGCAGCTCCGTTCCGGGAAATGCAAGCTGCTAAACAGCTACCTTTCTCGCATAAACCCGGAAGTGGTGGACGAGTGTCTCAGATGTGGCCACAGCCCGCATGACACAGGACACCTCTTTGAATGCCCTCTCAATACCACTGCCCTCACACCCCTAGACCTCTGGACCCACCCAGTCGAGGTAGCTACTTTCCTCGACTTGGTACCCCCACTAGCTTCTACATCAACTTTTTAAATTTTTACCCTCTACCTTTCTCTTTTGCTTCTTTCTTCCCTACGTACAATCTTCCCCAGTCGCTACAACAACAACCTATAAAATTTCATGATAGTTTAGAGAAAATCGGATAATATTCTTTTCAGCAAATTGTTCGCATAGGAAAAAACACCATAAATAAATTTTTTGCACCAAACCGTTACTTGGAACTTGGGATACAATATTTATTTTATTATTTTGGAGTATGTAAATAATTTTAGAAGAGTAAACGCCGATCAGTGGAAACGCTGCAAGGGAAAATCAACACAAATTTTTATACAAGTCCAACTTGTTGAATGATTCCTTTAATTTCTTTTTATTTACTTGGGGTAAAAAAATGGTTGGATTTGTATGTATGTGTAAATAATATATTTGCGTGCAGTAGAATATGTACGTATGTAGATTTGGCTGAGTTGGATTCGTATGTGTGTAAGCTGCTAATATAGCAGCCTCCTTAGGCAATGAATTTTTTATTTTTAGAGCGAAGCTCTTTTACGGACGGTCGACTGGGGGGTAAATCCAGAAAACGATTGTCTTTGCGACAGGCTACGCTTTTGACTTTGCAAAGTCTGCAGCGTTTGTGTGTGAGCTAGGGTTGTTGAAAATAAATATCGATATTTTTTTTAAAAGGAAAAATATACCACTAAATGCATATTTTTCCGAGGCTACCTATAGATTTTGATTGCAGAGAGATTGCTGAAGTCAAATGACACCTTGAGGTTATTCATTCGTCCTGTTATTCTAAAGATACATGTTTCTCAACTTGCTCAAAAGACCTTGAATTAAAATACTACACAGAGGGAAAAACAAAAATATTAATAAGATTATTTCATCTCAAAACAAGAACAGAATGTGCTCTCAAATTCTTGAGAGCAAATGTTCATCACCGAAAAGTATAAGTATCCATTCAGACGTGCGGCTGGGCAACAGCCTAACGAGCTAACACGTCCGCCATCGCGTCGTTGCGCGCTGGGCGTCTTTT
>JAWNNO010006003.1:0-159870 GCA_035044985.1 Lordiphosa fenestrarum | reverse complement strand
CTCTGTATTAGACATAAAAATCGAGTATGAAAAATTATCCTCCAAAATAGTTTCCCGATAAAAAGCTTCCTTGTTATGCTTAGATAATAGACATTCTGTGTGGTGTGTGGTTGGATTTTTTGCCATACATTCGCTTCGAATTTGAAACAACCGCCTTTTGATTTTTGGATAATGCACGTCCAAAGCAGCTTCTCCTTCTTTTTGACATTCATTCTTTTTGACACGTCAAAAATTTCGGGAATTCCTTTGCGTTTCAAGCCCTTTTCTTCGCATTGGCTTTTAACATTGTTAATAAGGTTAATTTTTTTAATTAAATGTTTCGGAGGACCATGATTGATTGACATTGAAACGGACACATGACAATTCTTGATATATCACACATAACGCGAAGCATCTTTGCCCTTATTTTTAATTTTAAACAATTGCTGCTGATTAGTTAATAGCAGTAATTTTGAATTTTTACGGAGCCGCTCAACAAATTTATATTCTACACTTGAGTTTGACATACTTATTAAATAATTTGTTTACGAAATTCTCGTGCGCGTTGTACAAACATTAACAATGAACTGGTCAGAGAAAGAGAACAATTACGTTCTAAAATCATGACAGTTAGGTCATGGCTTTGTTCTAATTTTCCGTTCATAAGTCATAAAAAGAAATGAAAAAGTGTCGATTAAAGAAGAAAATATTATACATTAATATTTTAACGAGTTCTTGGAGTTGTAGAAAAAAACGGATCTTATTTCACTCGTTAAAGTAAAATAACGCCCGCGGGTGCTATTGCACTTTTAAAAGTGAAATAACGCCCGCGGGCGTTAGTTCTCACTCATCAGTGGCGTTATTTCACTTTTGAAAGTGATATAGCGCCCGCTGGCGTTATTTCACTATGAGGAGTTAGTTCACCGGGCGTTATTTCATGCCCCCATTTTTCCCTTCCTAGTAAAAGCTTTTCGGGCCGTTTTCATGTACAGCTCAAAATTACTAACATTATGCAAAGTTGACTTATTTGAAATATATTGTAGTTAACAAAAATAATTAATTTCTGCATGCGGCTTCCATCAGTCCACTATTTGGGCCTGTGAGATGGTGATGCCGGTGCTGGACTGAACAGGCTGATTTTATGCTGCTCTTTGGTTTCTATTTGGCTGCTGCTGCTGTCCGGGGCCTTTGGGCTCAGGGGGTGCCGATGCTGGTCTTCACAGGCTGATTGCTACTTGGGAGTTTGTAGCGGGGCTGGCTGAGTCTGGATGCAAGTGTACACACACGCCGGTGTTAATAATGGTCCTCTGCAATCTGCTGGGCACTTCTTTTTGAATATTGGCATTGACTTTTCGGTTTAATTTTAATATTTTATTGGCATAATGATTTTATGCATTTAGATTGACTTTCAAGTGTTGGGTTTCGTTTTTGTGTTTTTTTGTTAAGTTTACTTTTTAAAAATCGCAGTTTTTCATCTAGATCGCATGCTGTCTTCCATGCTGGTAGGTCTTGTGCATTTAGTGCCGCTCTTAATTCGGCAATTTTTTCGCATATCTTTTTTCGCACACCTCCTTTTTTTCTTTCATTTTATTTCATTTTTTTCACACAAAATTTCTTTCGAAACACCAAACACTTTAGTCACTCAGAATTTTTGTCCGGGTCTTCCAAGACCCATGTCTACGGTCGCCATGTAAAATGGTAATTGCAGGTAATAAGGTTCGCCAAGTAAAATGTTGGGCATGTCCTGTGGTGCAGCTTATTCAACTCTAGATTTTATACTGTTCTCTTATTTAAATGTCGCACTGCTGTTCAGTCGGAATCGACGGCAGCGGAGCGGCTGTGTTATTTATATATTATATGCACAAAGTTGACAACAGCTTTGGGCAGAAGAGAATGACATTCGCACATAGAACGATATATACTACTGTGGCAACTGTGGGCAAAAAATAAGTGAATTTGTTTGTAGAATGAAAAATCTTTATTTATTATTCTAAATCAATTTCATCCCCTTTAAAGTAATCCCCTCCCGATAAAATACACTTATGCCAACGTTTTTTCCAATCCTCGAAACATGCCAAATAGTCCCTTTCCGGTATAGCCATCAGCGCTTTCTTCGATTTTGCTTTTATCTCCTCAATCGACTCGAAACGCGTTCCCCGAAGTGGTCTCTTGAGTTTTGGGAATAGCCAGAAGTCACACGGAGCCAAATCAGGCGAATACGGTGGTTGCGGAACGATATGAGTCGAATTTTTGATGACTTTTTTGCAAAAAATTTAGAACTTTCGGTACCAAACGAGATTTGACTTTTCGTAGGCCCAAATGGTCTTTCAAAATGGTTTTCACAGATCCTTCTGATATTCCGATCATATCAGTAAGGTCTCTAACAGTCAACCGACGATTTTTGCGCACTAATTCCTCCACTTCATTGACGTGTTGGTCATCTGTTGACGTCGATGGTCGTCCGGAGCGCTCCAAGTCATCCACACGTTCTCGACCCTCTTTGAAGTCTTTGTACCACTTATAAACATTTTTTTTGTGACATGGTAGAATCACCAAAGGCCTTCCGCAACATCCTCAAAATTCCGCAGCCAAAATTTCATTCCGCAAACAAAATTTGATGGCACTTCTCTGCTCAGACATTGTAAAAATCGAAAAATGCACTCTTGGTCGTTTGGAAAACACAAGCGTAAATATATTTCTGATAATGACATTCACATGAAATTTGGCACAGATGTCATCAACAGTCCTGCCAACTCAAGAAAAAAAGAATTAGCCCGAATTGTTAGGCCCGCGAAGTTTAAATTGAAAATGTACCTTACTTTTTGCTCACAGTAGTATACTATAGGCTGCACCGCTGGCTATGCTCAAATATGCTGACGCTGCGTTTCTGTATTAAATGCCCATCGTCTGCTCATGTTACTTTTGCACTTGAAATGTGCTTAGGTCTTTGAACATTGCAACTAAGTGTTACCATGTGTATTTGGTGAAATATAGTATACTGAGTATAGTGAGTACTCTATATGTGTGCATATCACAGTTGCTACAAACAGTATTCATGGAGGCAGAGTACTTGGTCAAAAGGCGACCTTATATTCTGGAGTCGGACGACGCCGATGATGATATCGGTCTCTGTCCAAATGATATTTGTGTTCCACAAAGTTGTGCTCTCAATAGTCCGAGCAAGTTCTTCAACGTCCCCGGCGAGAAGCGCATGTGGAGAGTGTCAAAGTTTCTGGTAGAAGCACTTTGGAAACGCTTCATCAAAGAATATCTGCCTACACTAATACATCGATCAAAATGGCGCCAACATGTGGATAACTTGAAGGTCGGTGAAATTGTGGTAATAAAAGAAAATACTACTCGGGGTGATAAAGATTTACCCTGGTGAAGAGGGAGTGCTCAGCAAATATCAATCGATTAGAATTAGCAAGCCTGTTGTATATCGATATGTATGTATGTATGGGGAAATAAGTTGTTGATGGAAAAGAGCGAAAGGAAGAAGTTGTGAAACTGCCAAAATAAAGTTTAATTTGAGCTGCCTAATAATACAAATATAAAACTAGGACTAAGCGAACCCTCTTATCGTAGTGCTATCTGCTGCGTACAGAGGCTGCATGTAAGTTCTCCTTGACCTTTTCAAGAATCACTGCCAGTTTATCGTTTGCTTCTAGATCTGAAATTTCGTGCTTGGACAGGGACTTGAGTTTTCTGGCTAACTTATAACTGGCACCGATCAGCAACATCTGCTGCCCAACAACTGCAAAAAATAGAGTTACTCGTGTGGAAGAGTGCACCGCGTTTCTGATTGATAGTAGGCATCCCCCACCCCAGTGGCGTAGATAGCTTAACAAAATTTTTGTATCTTTAAAATATTATTCGCAATGCTATCTAATTTTACCATCACATGATTTCATTATGAATAGCCAAGTCATTTAAGCGGTTGTACAACATAACAAGAAATAAAAAATCATGTGTAATTAATAAGCGTGAATTCAGAAGGATGGTGGCTTGTAGAATCGTTTTAATACGCTTTAAACTAGAAAATGTTCTTTCTACAGCTGCGGTTGTTATTTACAGAATGATTAAAATATTGCGCATCTTAAATATTTTTGGAAAATATTCGTTTGGGTAGTCATCCAGCGCTTCCATCGAAGTTTTTGGTTGAGAATAGCTTCTTCGCCTTAAATATTTTGTGCACATTATAAGCTTGATGAGAACAGCAGGTGGCCCATTATCTAAACATTCTTGGTAGAATCTAATAGTTTTGACAAATTTATTGTCTTTATGGTCAACATCGCATGAATCATTATTGAAGAGCTCCGAAAATCCTTTTAAAATATGTTCATGATTGATAAACCGCTCACAAAGATTCGTAGTGAAGACGTCCGGAAATGGATTAAAAATTGTCACCCTAAAGAAAACTTCTGTGCTTTCAACTTCTGAATTCGCTCGGTTTCTCTGCTTTCCCACAATCCGCTTATGTTTAGTCGGTTTTTCACGATTTGCTGCATCCGAGACTCGTCAACTAAGTTTTCTACAGATTAACTTCTGTCTGTTATGATGTGCTTTTATTACTGTGCTATCAACTTAATTCGGGAGGGCACTGGTATAAAAAAACAACATTTGAAATCAATTTTTTTGACGAAACTGCTAATTATTTTAGAATACTTTAAATGTATCATTTTTAAAAAACATTTGAAGTAAGAAACAACGGAGTTTCAGCCACTTATGGTGGGCCATGTCATGAATTCGACCCTTTACGGGAACCCGGATTACAAATCGTCGTATCATCCGAAACACATGGGATTTGAAAAAATTAGTTGTTTGGCACTATACTTCCCAGCCAACAATGACCTTTCCTAAAATTTTTTTTTTGTGCGATCGGTTTACGTAAAAATACGTTTAGTCGCTGTAAAATTGGTTAAGCTAGGTACGGAGACGCTGAGAATTTTCTCTGAGCCCATCTACTTACATAGCTCAGAGAATGTGCTACAGAAAAATCTCAGAGCACTTTCTCAGAGCCTGCTAACTCGTTTTTTGGTCAAACAGTTGATAAATTCTCGCAGGGGGTCATAGAAATTATAAAGCGTGTTTGATAATTGTAATTCAGCGAAATGACCCCATAAAAATAGAGGAAAGTTAACTTCGGCTCAGCCGAAGTTTAAATACCCTTGCAGCACGTTTTTTAAATAATTTGAAGAACATGTCCACTGATAACAAACAAGTTTTTCCCAATAAGACTACTTTTCTTGCTCTACTTTTGTATGACAGCTACACTATATAGATGTCCGATTTTGAACAAATTTGACAGAATTATGGAGAAGCATTAAAAACTAGTAAATACGGATTTTGGAGACGATTGCATAAAAAACAAAAAAGGTTTTTTCCCACTAGAGCTAGTTTTTCGAGCGATCGTTCCTATGGCAGCTATATGTTATAGTCATCCGATCCGGCCGGTTCCGACAAATGTGCAGCGTATTTGGACCAGAAGATTTCGTGCAATGTTTGGGGGCGATAGCTTTAAAACTGACGGAGGAGATAGCATAGAAACAGACGGACATACGGATGGACGGACAGACGGACATGGCTATATTGACTCAGCTCGTCATGCTTCTCAAGAATATAGATACTTTATGTGGTCGAAAATGCTTCCTTCTATGCGCTACAAACATCTGGACAATTTCAATATAGCCGCTGCAAGGGTATAAAAACACACAATGACATTCCCCAAAGTCTCTGCATTCATCAAAGAGTTTTCCATTTTGACAAAAAGATAAATTATTCTTAAGCGCCCTTTTTTTTTGAAAACGAACAACAGCCGACTTTAAAAAAGGAGTTTTGAGAAAAGCGCGTTTAAAGTTTATTGTAAGGGGCTGAGCGTTTGACTTCATATCTTATTCAGTATAACTCCAAATGAGCTGAAATTTTTTGACAACATTTCTGAGGAGTTGTTCATTTCATTAATATAATAAAAAAAATCGATAAGCTTTTGATAGTGGAGCGAAAATTACAATTAAAATTTAAAACAATATGGACTTATTTAAGCTGAATGGTGGGGGGTGGGTTTGAAGCCCTTAAACCGCCCCTATCTTCGCCACTGCCCCACCCTGTGATCATCTTCCTAGGACTGTGCGATTGACTCGTTCCGACGCGTTGCTTTGAGGCGAGTAGATTGGTGTGTGCATATGGGTGATTCCAAGGCCTCCAGCATAGATTGAAAAGATTTTGGTATAAAGTGCCGCCCATTATCTCAATGATGATGAAGACTTCATGTGCCAGAAAATTCACTGCTCTTCTGGCCGTGGCTTCTCAAATTGCTTTCAGGAGTGCAAACTTTGGGTCCAAAAGGGTCCACCACGACCAAGATCCACGCATTGCCACCCTTGCACCGGGGATGCTTTCCTAAAAGTCATACAGCTTTTTAAAGGGACAACTTTCATTCGGCAGTTTTGAGCCTTTGTCGCTTTACATATTTCGCACCCTCTTATATACTTCCGAACTTTTACCACCATCCCAGGCCAATAATATTGTCGTCGCCTTGCTTGAAGCGTCTTTGCAATGCCTCCATGCGCAGAAGTTGGGCTTGCGTGAATGTTCTAAAGTATCCCCGCGGTTAGTGATTCAGGCACCCAGAGCTTCCAGTCCATTCCTTGAATTTCGTCTTCCAGATCATCTCGAGCAACTCTTTTGAAGACCAAGCCATTGTGGACTTTCAAATCTGCTAACATTCCCTGCTGGCTTGTCTCCTCGTTTACCAATTCTTGGTACTCTTCAGACTCAAACTCTCCGGATTCAAATCCCGAGATACTTTCTGGAGTAATTTGCACCTCTTCTACGCTTCTTGACAGCGTATCTGCAACTACGTTGTCTGCTCCTTTTTTATACTTAATGGAGAAATCATACACTTGTAGCTGGAGGGACCACGTGACCAGTCTGAAACTACAAGCTGACATGATCAGTTATCACCGTAAATTTCATCATCTCTAATGGTTAATGGCCTAAATTTTTGTATGGCGAGGATCGCTGCCAAACACTCCTTTTTCGTTACTGTGTAGTTAACCTGATGCTTGTTTAATTTTGCAGAATAAAATTCGATGGGTCACTCCTGCTGCTCCTCATCCTTCTGGAAGAGAACCGGTCCTACCCCGAATTGGGATGCGTCACACTGGACATAGAACCCTTTTTTAATGTCCGGATGACCAAGAACCGGGGCAGTGGTAAGTGATTGTTTAAGCTTCTGCACAACTTCTGTGGCTTCATCACTAAAAACAAATGCCCCATTTCTTTTTTTAGCGCATCTGTTAATGGTACGGACGACTCAGCAAAAATCTGTATGAACCGACGGTATCAACCTGCCGTTCCTAGGAAACTCCTCACCTCTTTGACTGTCTTGGAATATTCCTGATCGCTGCTACTCTATCCGGATCTGTACGCAAGGTTCCTATTCCGACGATGAGTCCTAAATAATTAAGGCTCTTAAAGCAAAACTTAGATTTGCTTAATCCTATGGTCAGATTCGTCTCTTTTAAACAGGCTGCCACTAACCGTAAGTAGTTTACGTGGCTTTCAAAATTCTCCGATATGATCAACAGGTCGTCGAGGTAAACAAAGACGTTTGATATTATTGAAGATGGAATGATCGGTTTTTTCCCGGCCTCTTCTATCGAAACTTCATTGATAGCGAACCAACCACTTGTGGAGCCGGCTCAAATGATCTCCAGAAGCCGATTCCCAAGTAAATTCTTTGCTGTAGGTATGTTTACATATGAATTTCGATTTATTTCTCGATTAATCCATATTTTACAGGCAAGGAAATCCGACCCAAAATAGGTCGATCTGCTCCAACGGCAGTTCTCACCAAGGAGGTATACGGCTGTACGAGCTCTTCTACTAACGTACGACATCCATGTCCAAGCAAACTTAGAGATTCTCCAGTATCCGGGTGACCTTCTCGCTTCACCGCTTCTACTTCGTGTTTTCTTGCTTTGCGCCTCCTGAAGTGCTCCCAGGCCTTTTTAATACTGCAAGTGACCAGTCTCATCCAGCTGTCTTTTCTCGAATATTCTATTTCAAACTGCTTTGTATGCCCAAATGCGCTCTTCAAACGATAGACCTTTCCATTTTCCAAAATATTTTTCGTTCCCTTGAGACACAGTCCCAGAAACCATGCCCTTCCTTTCCGCAGCTCCAGCAGGCCGGCTTTAACTGCAATCACGCCACGATTCGGGCCTCGTCCAAATCTACACTTGGTGATTTATCCCGGATAACCATCTCGTTCACTGTTCGCCTTCCTCCAGGCTGATACCTTGGCTATTGAATATAGGCAGTGCGTCCTACGCGTCCGAATCGCGTTTCAACCTCCTTGAGAGATGCTCTCTCGTAAGCCTTTTTTTTATTATTTTAACTAACGATCTTCTCCCTAGTGGCCTTTTTAGACGTGAAGAGAGTTGGCGCAGATGGTGGATATAATCATCAACTACTTCTCCAGGAAGTTGTTCTCGCTGCAGCAGCTCGTGCATTTTGTCATAATCAGTCTGAATCCCTCTATAACGATATAGAAGCGCACGTCTCATTTGTGACCAGTTGTCAAGCCTCGCCTGCCGAACATGCATCCACGACCAATCAATTGCACCACCGGTTAACAGTACATTCAAGCTTCGTAGCAAAAACTCTTGTGATGAACACTGGTATTGCTGCTGTAAGAATTCCAGTCTGAAAACGAAATCTTCCACGGAATTTGTTTTCTTCATTAAAGGCAACCTTATACGATTCTCGTGTCTCACGATGATGTATAACGTTCCTATAGACATTTTCGCCATTCCGAAACTAGCCCGCTCTGTGATCCTCCACTCTCCAAGATGATGGTCTAGGATTTCGCCAATTCCTAGCTTAAACATCCTCATAATACCGCGGACTACTAGAGACCGTATCAGAGGTGAGCCTATTTGGTTTTAGCGGTACTAGTGGTGGTCTCCCTGTCAGCTGATATTCTGGCTCCTCGCGCCTAGTGGATTCAAGAATTGCTCCCTGGTGGTATGTCGATTCTTGCTGTCTTGTCGGATTCACAGCTTCCGGCACCTGTCCCGGCTGACCTAGATGCCTATCCTTGTGTGTTATCCGAGGACTAATAACTTCATTTAAAAGCCTCATCATCTCCAAAAATCCTTTTCGCATCTCTTCCTGGAGTGCTCTGCTGATGTCCGATTCTTGGCTCCACCTATAAGTTTCATATGGCTGTGCTAAGGCTACATTCACCGCGGATGCTTCTTCCGATCCAATCAGTCGCTTCGGCAGATCAAGCAGATGTTGTCCGGCTGATCGTTTTTGATCCTCTCGCTGCTGATTCGCCAGTCGTTGCTGTTCCTGGTGCTGCAACTTCACAAAATTCATTGGCGTTCTCATGATTCCGCCAGACGCCAACGACGGTCGCGCTGCTGCTGCCTCTTTGTCGTCAGATTCCCATAAGTCCCATCCATCCTTCGGACGACCTTTGGATCTTAATCGATTAGAAATTGACAGCTTCCTTTCGTCACCTGAGATTTGAATATAATGTACTGACTACATCCCTTACCTAAAACTATAAAACGAATATGAACGACTAAGTTAGTCAACATATTTAGCCGAATGATTGATTTAATACTAACATAAATAATGACAATCAACCAACAAAATTCAGGAAAATCAACCGTCTTCTCTTTCTTTTCAGCTAATTCTCTTAATAAATAGGGGAGGAAATTAACCCATATCCAGCCATGAACCGATCAGCTGGCACTTTTTTGGACTTCGGATGAATATGGGACTCGAGCTTCTATTAGATGTTCTATTCATTAGCACTGTGCATCTGATGCTGTGCAAGATGATCCTGTATCATCCTGGGTCACCAGTCTACCAACATCTGGTTGTCCAGGTCAGCACGATTCCTCATATCCGAAACGCACAAGACAAATAGATAGGTTAGGTTAGGTAGTTCCGGCTGATCCCAGATGGGGTCACACATAGACCTTAAGGTCCTTAATGAAGCCGGGTGATTATTAGGGTACGTTTGACTTAGAAATTCACTAGGATCTTTGACGCTTTGGCGAATGCCAATAATTGTTTGGGGGGCCTCTTGGCCGCTTCTCCCAAAGAAGCGAACTGTGTGGTGTGCAGAAGTTTTAATCTTATCGTGTCAATTTAAATGAGGTTCTAGAGTTTCTGCGACACTACGTTCCATGAATTTCCTGCAGGTGTCCTCAGTTGTTATGCCTGGCTTTATCGCATGAGCGGCTGCTAGGCAGTATCCCGTTAATATGCTTATGAGCAGTCTACAGTCTCTTCTTTGGAGCAGATAGTGTGTCAGTTTTTTGTCTCTTGTCTTGCACATAATTTTAGAGATTCTGCATCCGGTTGTGGTTACCCACCTTAGCTCTGCTTCTTTCTCTGCTGTCTCCTCCATTTTGCTGTTAAGCGTCTGTATGGAGATAGGTATGTTTAGTGTTTCTTTTTTGCCTTGTACGACTCCGGCATTTGCAAGACTGTCTCACATCTCGCTTCCATCGATGCCCCAGTGGTTGGGAATCCAGTAGATTTTCACCTTTCTGAAGATGCTGAGGGAATCTAGTGCTTCCCTGCTCGACAGGACATTTCTAAAAATGATGGAGTGTCCTTGCATTGCCTTGAGCTGATTGGCCGTCCACGTAGATAAAGATTTAGTTGTTTGGAGAATGAATTTCTGCCAACTTCGCTGCTTTTCTTATTGCGAAGACTTCCGCCTGGAATATGGTGCAGTAGTTTGGCAGTTTGTATGAGAGCTTTATTTCTGGCTCTGTACAGTATACGGCAGCTCCGACTCCTAGGTCCATCTTTGAGCCGTCTGTAAAGAGGTGCGTTGCTTTTTGGGCCAGCCCTGTACGCCAATCTTCTGGTCCCAATAGTGCTGATGTGCATATTGAGTTAATTTTTGGGATAATGTAGTCCGTGCTGCTGTTGATCTCTCTACCATCTATGCTGTGTGTAATGCCCCGGGTTTTCTGGATGATTTATTTGTTGTTTACTGCTCGGTAGTCACAAATGAACTGAATATTGTTGACCCCTAAATGTGATATGCCAAATCCCAAATCTGACGTAGAGTTCCAGGCTCCTAGATCTCTTCCCTATTTTCTTCCTTTTGTCCTTAATCCGCGAACGCGGCATTTGATCCAGAGGGTTTCAGATCCAGGGTAGTCACCAGCTCTTTTGGCACCTTCTTAAGGTGACTCACATTCCTCGTTAACTGCCCTGTATTCGGTTGTGTCATAGTTCGGCGTCAGCTTATGGGGTAACACCGCGTTTTTAAGATACCCGCTATCTCCGATCGCTATGTCACTGTCCCTCACCCCTCTCTTTTTGTCAGCAGTCATTTTACCTCTCTGCTTGCAAGTCATGTCGCGGTCCCTTTCAACCGAATCCGGGTACTCCCCCATCAAGTCTTGGATGCCCGGGATTTTATCCCTTACCACTCGGTTGAACATCAGCTCTGTCGGTGCACTACCTGTGGTGCTGTGCGGGGTGACGTTATACATCAGTATGAAATTTTGAATCGCTTCTTTGAAACTCTTCTTGTTAGTGTATGCTATTTTAAGTCGTTTGACCAAAGTCCTATTCATCCTTCCAGCGGAGACAACGGGCGGGACTTCATTTTATGGATGATCTCTCCCGATTGAAGATTAGGGCGCGGCGACTGAGGACGATCCAAAGCCTCAGTCTTTTGCACCTCCTGCTGCTGCTGCAGCTACGTGTCGTAGCCATCACTCTCCAGCATTTCAATGACAAACTTTTCATCATCCTCACTTCTTAAGGCATGGGACTCGTCCGTTTTCGTTTTGGTATACTGCATCTCTCAGATCATTGAATCTGCACCGCGTGGGGACCACCCATCTTCGGAACGTTGAGTGCGAACCGATGCACCGTCTGTGACATTATCCGGCGTGGCTAGCGGATTCATCCTTTCGACTTCCCCTTTTGCCTGTGGCCAATAAGGAGGAGTCGTTAATAGTTCAAAGCCACTCACCCTGCAGTATTTCCCGAACTGTTTTGGAAATAATAGCCTGCAAAAGATTTCTTTCCTCGCCTCAATTATGGTTTCTGATGAGATGGACCGTATCCGTTTATACTCGATGTTGCTTAAGTAGTAATCGATTGGGCCGAGTACGTGTTCGCTGCCTTCGGATTAAAGTATGAGGGTTATGTTGTCTAGTGTGTGCTCTCTCCCTAACAGCTTCTGTTTTAGTTCAGCATGCGCCCATGAATCAATAATTTTGTCTTCAAGCCAAATATCTTCGATTTCCGCCTTTGTTGAACCAAGAATGCATATTTTTTAACGTGGAGTTTTGCTTCGGGGAGAAAGCAAAGACTTCTTCATGGTTTCACACAAGAATTGCTTTATTGTATCTCCCATCATGTTTATTTACCTGTGATCTAGAAAATACCGTTAAAAGCTATTTCTTTTAAAAGGGATTAAAGCCAGGATCTAGAATCGAAGCTTCTGTCCGACCGCAATATCATTGCTATCGGCCACTGGAGAATTATTTTGCATATCTTATTCTTATTTTTTTTGGTTATAGTTGCACCGCTCTCGAGCTTATGCCCAGCCGCAATGTTATTGCTCTTGGCCTCAGGACAATCTCGGGCCTTGAGCTAATGCTTCATCGCTCTTCGAGCTTATGTCCAGCCGCAGTGTTATTGCTTATGGCCTCAGGACAATCTCGGCCCTAGAGCTAATGTTTTACCGCTTTTTTGAGCTTATGTCCAGCCGCAATGTTATTGCTTATGGCCTCAGGACAATCTCGGCCCTCAAGCTAATTGTGTTTTTATTCATTTATGTTTTCTTTTTGGTAATTTTTCCCCTCTGTGTAGCCGTCATCACTACTCTACTCACCAGTCACTTCCCGGGGTACTCAGGGTACTTTACTCACTCTTGGACTCTTTTGCGCGCGGTGGTAGGGGCAGAATATTTCCTTTTCTTTTTTTTTAGATTTTTATCCTCGTCGCCAGTGTAATGCACCGGGTTTTCTGGATGATTTATTTGTTGTTTATTGCTCGGTAGTCACAAATGAACTGAATATTATTGACCCCTAAATGTGATATCCCAAATCCCAAATCTGACGAAGAGTTCCAGGCTCCTACACTGTGTGTAACCCATTTCATGTCATCGGCAATTGCGGTTATCTTCGGTGCTTTCCTGCGGAATTTCGATAGTAGTTCGTTAACCACAAGGTTCCATAAAAGGGGTAAAAGTACTCCGCCTTGAGGCGTGCTGCCGTGTGCCCCCTTCGTCATGGTTGTGGCACCCCACTTGACTTGTACTTTTCTGCAGCTCAGCAGGTTGAATATCCACGAGTCCAAATCCTTGTGTATTGAAATAGCTCTTAGGCTGCGCATTATCGCCTCCGTGGAGACGTTTTTGAATGCAACAGATATACCGAGGAATGCTCCCAAGGCATAATTTTGATGGTACAGTACTTTCTCTATGGTGGCTACTAGGAAGTATATCGCTGTTTCCACCGATTTCCCTTTCGTGCATACGTGTTGGTTGTTCTCCAAGGTCAGGTTCATGCTGTGGGGTAGAAAGTGCTGTAGTTTTGTGACTCTATCCCGGAGACCTTGATTCCTGCCGCTATCCAAGGTTCCTGAGGTTCCAAGGTTAATAGGGGCTCCGACGAAGCGATCTTGCTATTATGCAACTTGACCTGGAGGACCTTCAACTGCATGACTGGTATCAGCATCCTACGGTCCTGATGCGTCAGCCTGCAAGGTTGTGTCGCCATTATCGTCTTCCTCTGCAGATTGTACTGCCACCGTAAGGTCGGGGCTGCTGGTTTGTTCTACCATTTCAAAGAGGTAAGTACGAAAAGAACTGAATCTACTCCAACTTTGCGTTAATTGGTATCGCAGATTCGCTGATAGTCTCGAAACCACCAGGCGATAGTTACTGGTTGCAAACGAATCCGCTTCTCAAACAGTAGCGACAAACCGTAGCTTCTGAGGTAAACAACCAACCATCCACCATTCTTTCCTGCAAATTCATCTTGATTTTACCCCGATTAAGGATCTCTTTTTTCTGCCACTTCAGGCTTTATGATTTTTTTTTTTAGACAACTTGTCGTGTTTTAGCAGCCGCGCTTCCATTCTGGGCGTCATATTGTTATAAACAGACTTTGTCTTTCGGGGCTATGCCGGTTGGCTCAGTCAACCACAGGGATAGTGTCCCTGCGATTCACACAATCAAAACTTCTCTCGATCTACGTCTACATACGAACAACTTGACCAACAAAAAAAAACATCAGTATCAAAAAAAACAACAAAAAGGACATCCTAATTAAACTTCGCACACAAACAAAGCCAACAAAACTTTCCGCTCCGTCCAAAATCGAGCCCCGCCACGGATTCAGACTGTGGGGACAATTTTCCTATTTTTTATTTTAAAACACTCTTGAATGTGTCTTCGTTACGTCAGTGTACCGTGCATAGCTGCACGACCTCTGAGAGCTTAGTTTTTCAGCTTTTTTTGGATGTGCGATTTTTTAAATTGATACTTATAATATATAACATCTGGAATTCTCAAATCCACCCAAACTTAAATTAAAGCAATAGTTAATGTTTTTCTTAGCATTTTGCAATTCAATTTGGCTTAAAAAGATAAGAAGTTAGTGAGAAAAATTAATAAATTGAAATTTGTTCCATACTCCACCGTACTAGTTCGACATTAAAGAGTGATGATATTTTGACGCACATGAATTTCTCAACAAAAAAATAGAAGCGACTATGGTGTACTGAGGATTAGCTTTAAATTTGCAGATTCGATTCAGGCTCAAGTAGATATTGCAAGCAATGGTTTCTGGAGCTCCTTGCTGAAATTTGCAAGCCGGATTGGCTCTCCTCGGAACAGACTCACTTTGGCTTTACACTGGCTTTTAAATCGAACCTTGCTGCCACTTCTTTTCTGCTGCTCACACATGCACACAAAACGGAGAGAACGATTCTCGGATCTGCACTGGGAAGCTTGGCCAACAGTAAAATTCTGTCCAACTCCTTGGGGATGAGGATCCACCCAAGAGAAAAATGATCCGTGGTCGGTACCCTAAAGCAATCCGATCACGCTGTAAAAATCATTAAATTAAGCCACTGAATACCGCCTTCCTTATTTACTTCTACTTACTTTTAGCACAAAAAAATCACACCTAAGAATTAAAAAAAAAAAATGTGAGTGTGGCCGACACTCACGACGCATTAAATGTGGAACATGCCAACCCACCTCATCTTCAAGCCCCCTCCCTCTCCTCCTCTGCCCCCTCCTCATCCTATTTAATTTGGGGCACTTTATCATGGAGCCCACACATTACCCGGTTTGACTCTCCTGGTAAGATCCCGAAGCGAACCGACTATAGCCTAGCGTTACCAGCCTACCAAAATTTGAACGTCCCTGTCACTAGGACTATCGATACCTGAGCAAAATGCGACAACTATTTACTTTTGGGCCTTTGTTGAATATCAGATGCATTTATTCCTTTTAACAGTTTTTTATAACTGCTTGGAGAAAAGTTGTCAAATGTATTCAGTCAAAGGATTGCTGGTCGAGTAGTGTGATTGACCCCCGGGATGTTTAAAAATCCCAAGAATATAATTTAAATGAAAAGACCAATGGAATACTGGAACTCGAACACAGAAACTATTGCAGGAAGTCCCTTAATGGAAAAACTTGACTCGTTACCTCAGTACTCGGATACATGATTTAGAAATATAAATGTTTATAAGTATTATTTTTTTTTTTAAAACCTTCGCCTGAAATTAAGGTGTTTGCGACATGGAAGTTAAAACAACTTTGTGTTCTGACGCTTTAGCCTTACATGCAAAATGCAACAATTTGTTTGTTGGTATGTATTTTAATAGTATATTTATTTACCATGTTGCCGAAAATTCACAATTATATAGAGAACTGTTTTGTGTTTGCATACATTTTAATTTAAAGTCTTTTAATCACGCGTGATGCAAAACATGTAAAGCTGGCCACACGAATTTGTTCGACGAACTTGTTAGTTGAACAAGATTATTTGCCAAGATCTGCGTCAGTTCAACTTTCAGCCGCATGTGTACGCGCGCCCTTAGAGGGATGCATGATTGCATTCAAATCGACCATGAAACTCAAAATGAATAGGATGATTTTTGACACTCTCCAATGAATTTAAATGAATGTGAATGTTGGTAGAGTTTCAGTGAATTAATTCAGTAAATAAATCGATATTGCCCATAAAATACAAAAACGATATGAAAAAACAAACCGATTTTTCTTCAATATGTTGTTCTTATAAAAAAATATGCAGAACTTTTAAGAAAATCGTTAATGCTAAACTTCTGACCCACAAATGGTATTTGGGAAACCGACCAGAGTGGAAAGTATACAAGTCATTATTGTAAAATGAAATCGGAATTCTTCAGCAGCATTTAATTACATGTATTTGTAGCTAAATAAAGTGTCACTTATTTGCTGCATTCATACCAAATGCTAAAAATGGGGATCTAATCTAACCTCTTATAAATAGTAACACTGCAATCTTTTGATTTAGTTTGAGTTAGTACCTACACTGTCGAGCAAAACTGTAACACGAGTTCAATATTCTCACTTTAACGGTCTGTACTTTCTCTTCTACTTTATGCATTCTTAAAATGTTAGTCTTGTTTTGTTAGTGCAATATTTGGCTATAATTTCTAGAAAATTTGAAGTCATTTGATAACCTGGAAGAGAAATGCAATGGCAAAGAGTAAAAAAAGTCAAGTGTTACAGTTTTGCACCGAGGTTATTTTTAAACAAATATTTTTATTAAAAAGTTTTTAATAATGGGTCCCCAGCCCTTTTGATTTCTTAAGTTCCTCTAAGCGATTTGGCATTCTTTGGGTGAAACGTCGCACCATTTCAGGAGAAATAGCTTACCGGACGTCCTTGGTTCTCTCCCACATCTCCATCATTCCACTTGGAGGGACCGCATATTTCGCAAGCTGCGATTTGACATGGCTCCATAGATTTTCAATTGGATTAATGGCTGGAGATTGCGGTGGCCACTTCATGGACTGGAACTTCTGCTCAAACATCCAATTTTTCACCAAATGTGACGTGTGCTTCGGGTCATTGTCTTGCTGAAAAATGCATTTTTCAGCAGCAAGACCCATATTTTCTATGACTCCTCTAGATTCTGTTGCAGAATGCTCAGATATTGTTCCTTACGCACTATTCCTTCGATCAATGCCACGGGTCCAACTGCATTTTTATATATACATACACCCCCAAACCATGATTGAGCGGCCACCGTCCTTGACGGTTTGCCGCACTGTACTTTATGACTGAATTGTGGGATCTCTAGTCCAATACCAGGATCTTCTCTTGACTTGAAACGATTGATTTTTGTTTTATCTGACCATATTACCTTAGAGAAAAATTACTTTGCAATTGTTCAAGCTTTTTATTAGTGACTTACACCCCCAATCAGCCCATCAGCCCAATCCCAATCAGCTTCAGTCCAATTTTCGTGAATTGGAGTCGGACCCTTGGAATTGATCGAAGGAATAGTGCGTAAGGAACAATATCTGAGCATTCTGCAACAGAATCTAGGTGGAGTCATAGAAAATACGGGTCTTGCTGCTGAAAAATTAGTTTTTCTGCAAGACATAACCCGAAGCACGTCACATTTGGTGAAAAATTGGATGTTCAAGTAATAATTCCAGTCCATGAACTGGCAACCGCAATCTCCAGACATGAACCTAATTGAAACAAGAAAGAAAGTCTGTCAAGCCCGACTATAACATACTCTGTACCAAGAAAATTTGTCTTTTGATCATAACTCGAAAACCGTTCATCCGATCTTCTTCATTCCTTTGGCGGATCGATAAGTTATTCTAATAACTAAATATGTCCAGAAGGAAATCTATCTTCAAAACTGTGGGAGATATGACGTTTTTTCTAAATTGCGGGGGCGGGAGGGGGCGTGGCCAAAGTTGAAAATAAACTTGATCTGCCTGCAGACATAAGAAGCATATGTCCCATACATGTCAAATCTCTATCTCTTACCATCTCTGAGATCTGTGCGTTCATACGGACAGACGGACATGGCTATATCGACTCGGCTGTTGATGCTGATCAAGAATATATATACTTTATGGGGTCGGAGATGCTTCCTTCTGCCTGTTACATACTTTTGCACAAACTTATAATACTCTGTGTACCTACGGTACAGAGTATAAAAATACGCGGTCCCTCCAAGTGGAATGATGGAGCTGTGGGAGAGGACCAAAAACGACGCTACACCCAAAGTATGCCAAATCGCATAGAGGAACTAAAGAAATCAAAAGGGCTGTGGACCCATTATTAAAATTTTTTTTAATAAAAATATTTGTTCAAAAATAGCCTCGGTGCAAAACTGTAACACTTGACTTTTTTCACTATTTGCCATTGCATTTCTCTTCCAGGTTATCAAATGACTTCAAATTTTCCAGAAATTATAGCCAAATATTGCACTAAAAAACAAGACTAACATTTTAATAATGCTTAAAGTAGAAGAGAAAATACAGACCATTAAAGTGAGAATATTGAACTCGTGTTACAGTTTTGCTCGTCAGTGTGAGTATAATTATAAATCTTTTAAAACATTTTTTTACGATTTTTTTAGCCAAACAGTCGTTCGAAAAAAATACGGTTTTTGCACCCTTTCCCACTAAATGATTTTATTTTTTGCTTTCCTAAATATGGCTTCACTAAAACTGAGCGATCTAAGCACATAAGGTTTTTTTTTGCCACTTAATCAATTCGATTGTTATATTCAAAAATTCACACTGTCGTTTTGAGTATTAAAAATTTCACTTTTAATGAGACCGAATGCAAAAAAAAATTCATTCGTGTGACTTTGAGTACTAAAAAGGGAGTCATATTCTTAATTAATTTTAGAGTAGTAGTAAAACAATTTTCGATTACCTCAAAATTCATACCAAATGTTCAAATGAGTATTTAGATGTGGTAATTGCAAACAACAAACGAGAGCGTAAGTTAAAGCCGGCCCTGCTCGACTTCGAAATACCCGTTACTCAGGGCAATTAGTGTTCAATAACCTCATGCGGCTCAGATAAGTATGCAACATTTTTTTTAACTCTGCCATTTATTATCCAAGCTTTATGAAAATTTGGGACATTGTAGATACACTATTAATGCAAAATGCAAAATATGAGCTCAATATCTCAAAAAATGTAGGAGATATTAAACTTTTTTATTGCGGGGCGGAAGTTGGCGTGGCCAAAATTTGAAATAAACTTGATCTGCGTACAGACAATACTAGTCTTCACTTAAAATTCTAGTCTTCTAGTCTCTGACAACCAGGTGTTCATACAGACAGACGGACAGAAGGACAGGGCTATATCGACTTTACTATTAATACTGATTAAGAATATATATATACTTTATGGGGTCGGAGATGCTTCCTTCTGCCTGTTACATACATTTGAACGACTTTAGTTAACGCTTTTTACTCTTCGTGTAACGGGTATTGGAATTTTTTGTTTAACGATCGAGTTAAAAGTTGCACCAATACACACCCGCTTTACACAGATAGGTGAGCAAATAAGTGCTTTTGTATCTGGAAACAACAACAACGGGCCAGCACTGGAATGGAAAAAGTGGCTCTCAGCGAGGCTCTTCCTGTAAGGAGACGATCGGCGAAAAAACCTGTACGCGTGTTGTGTTTTTATTTTGAGCAGATTTACAGTTTCGGCAACATGCTGGTCTTACTGAAATCCAACTGACAAGAAAATTTTGACCAAAACAAGTGCTGTTCAATGTTCAGTGTTAATTTGTTAACGGGGGAACCCAATTTAGGAGGCCGAAATTCGAGTGTTTTTTGTGATTTTTATTAACTGAGAAAGAATAATTAGAATTCGTTTAAACTTGGAGGGTAGTTTATTCCTATTTTGAACAACACTTTTAAATTTTTGGATGCCATTTCCGCCGGAAGTGGTGGAGTTAGAGGCTGGTGTCCATTGACGATCGCCATCAGAGTTGACTGCTGGCGGGACACCTGGAGGTCGCAGTTTTGATCTGAAATCATTAATTTTTCTTTCGTTAGTAATATATTTTCCCAGAATATGAACCAAACTCTGGCCAAAAGAGTTGAAAATTGAATGTTTTGGAGGTGTTTGATCAAAATGTCATGTTTTTATATCATTTTTTTTCACCTTTCTTACATAAAAAAATATATTTTACCTCATAATATCATTCCAGAGTTTGGTTCATATTTTTCGGACTTGAATAAAGAATATTCACACAAATTTTCAGATCGATTCGTCAATAACTTTTCGAGCTAGTATTCCCGCAAGTTGAAAACAAGTCGTTTCGAAAAAAACGCATTTGAAAAGACCGCGCGCTTCGGCACTGAATCGACCGGTGTTTACCTTAGTGCTCATATCATCGGAACTAATTGGAATTTCGTTTTGAAACTTAAGCAACATATTCTTAAATAGTTGTACTAACAATTTATGCAATAAAAAAAAATCGATTTTTTGAATCATCTATACTGGTTTTCCCCCTTAAGTGTTTGAATTTCGACCACTGGGCGAACCTAGTAAAATTTATACCATATGTTGATATAAGAACTAAGAGTAAAAAAAAAGTTATTGCAATTATTTTTGGTTTTATAACAAAATAAAGATTCGGTGACCTGTTGATGGCATTAAAAATCAATTAACTAAAAAAATCTGTGCGAATATAGTTAATATTGTTTGGCAAATCAAATGTGATACATAAAAGGTACATTCATATAAATATAAGGAAACGTACAGATCGATGGCAAATGAAGAAATCAGAATTAAATACAAGAAGCACAATGAAAGACTGTGCTGTTATCTTAAGATTAAATTGATATTAAGGTAAAAATCTATAGAATCTATTGATTTCTTGGCTGTGGTAGAGTCAGTCACTATCTCTAAGCTAAACAAGAAAGAAAGTCGGTCAAGCCCGACTATAACATACTCTGTACCAAGAAAATTATACGCTCAGAATAAATTTTGATGCTGCAGTAGCAGCGAACAGTCTTTTGATCATAACTCGAAAACCGTTCATCCGATCTTCTCCATTCCTTTGGCGGATCGATAAGTTATCCTGCTAACCAGAAGGAACAAGCCATCTATCTTCAAAACAGTGGGAGATATGACGTTTTTTCTAAATTTCGGGGGCGTGGCCAAAATTGAAAATAAACTTGATCTGCCTGCAGACCTAAGAAGCATATGTCCCATACATGTCAAACCTCTATCTCTTACCATCTCTGAGATCTGTGCGTTCATACGGACAGACACGGACATGACGGACATGATTCGGCTGTTGATGCTGATTAAGAATATATATACTTTATAGGGTCGGAGATGATTCCTTCTCGATGTTACATACTTTTGCACATACTTATAATACTCTGTGTACCTACGGTACAGAGTATAAAAATCAAGTCATTGATGAATGTAATAAAAAACGAGAAAGCCAAGCTAACTTCGTCTGTGCCGAAGTTTTTATACCCTTGCAAGTGCTCGCTTAAATATTTTCAAAAAATACTCTTTTTCCCATTTTCCGACCGATCGTTCGTATGGCAGCTATTTGATATAGTCATCCGATTTGGACAAAAACTTGTAGAATTATGTAAAAGCACGAGAAACAAATACAAAATTGCAGGATGCTACCATTAAAACCAAAAAAGTTTTTCTAACTAAGACTGTTTTTCAGACCTATCTTTTGTATGGCAGCTATACCATATAGTTGTCCGATTTTAATAAAAATTTGTAGGATTATAAAAAAACATATAAAACCTACGATGACAAAGTTTGGAGACGTTTCCATTAAAAAGAAAAAAAGTTTTTCATACTAAAACTAGTTTACCGACCGATTGTTCCTATGGGAGCTATGAGATATAGTCATCCGATCTGGTCGGTTCCGACATATTAGTAGTGTGCAGCAAAAAGAAGACTCTGTGCAAAATTTCAGCTCGATGGCTTTAAAACTGAGAGACTAGTTCGCGTAGAAACAGACAGACAGACAGACGGACAGAAGGACGGACGGACAGACGGACGGACAAAGCTCAATCGACTCAGCTCGTCACCCTGATCAAGAATATATATAGTTTATGGGGTTGGAAATGAATATTTCTATGCGTTGCAAACTTCTGGGCAAAATTATAATACCCTTTGCAAGGGTATAACAAGAAAGAAAGTCGGTCAAGCCCGACTATAACATACTCTGTACCAAGAAAATTTGTCTTTTGATCATAACTCGAAAACCGTTCATCCGATCTTCTTTATTCCTTTGGCGGATCGTTAAGTTATCCTAATAACTAAATATGTCCAGAAGGAACAAGCCATCTATCTTCAAAACTGTGGGAGATATGACGTTTTTTCTAAATTGCGGGGGCGGGAGGGGGCGTGTCGCAAACTGAAAATAAACTTGATCTGCCTGCAAGTATAAGAAGCATATGTCCCATACATGTCAAACCTCTATCTCTTACCATCTCTGAGATCTGTGCGTTCATACTGACAGACAGACAGACAGACGGACAGACGGACGGACATGGTTGGTACAAATGTGCAGTGTATTTGGACCAGAAGACTTCGTGCAAAGTTTGGTGGCGATAGCTTTAAAACTGACGAAGGAGATAGCATAGAAACAAACGGACACACAGACATGGCTATATCGACTCAGCTCGTCATGCTTACTTGATCAGCATATATACTTTATGTGGTGGGAAATGCTTCCTTCTATGCGTTACAAACATCTGGACAATTTCAATATACCCTCTGCAAGGGTATAAAAACCCGGGGTTGCTGGCAAAGGAAATATATACAATGTATATTATACATATCTTCTATCTATATATATAAAACTGTTCAACCTGACTAATTGACTGACTGGTGACCGTCGTGCAGCCCAAACCCTAAGAGATAGGGAGCTGAATTTTTTACAGTAGTTTTGTCTCATGCCGAAAGTGAGTACTAAGACGGGGTTTTGGAAAATTCCACCCGGAAAAGCGTCGGAAAACTTTGTATTGGGAAAATTTTATTTTTTATCCGACTGACTTAAAACTCGGTTTGTAAGCAAAGTATGCGAAATAATTGGACTCGTGATTTCCTGATTTCAGAAAATCCGCCCACAAGGAAAATTCCCGGGAAAATTTGATAAGCAGAAATCTATTTTTCATCCAATTGACTTGAAATTCGGTTTGTAAGGATAGGAAGTGATATAAATTGAGATGTAGTTTTCCGATGTTGGAAAATTTGACCGTTAGGTCGTAAAATTCCCGGAAAATTCTGCATGCTAAATAACTATATTTCATCCGATTGACTTGAAATTCGGTTTGTAAGGAAAGTAAGTGAAATAAATTGAGATGTAATTTTCCGATGTTGGAAAATTTGACCGTGTAGGGCTCTTTGAAAATTCTGCATCCGAAAAACTGTTTTTTGACTTAAAACCCGCTTTGTAAGGCCCGTAAAATAAATTTGTAATGTGATTTTCCGTTTTTTGGAAACTTGGCCCTAGGGTCGGAATACTTCCGAAAACTCCGAATGCAATAAACTATATTTCATCCGATTGACATCAAACTAAGTTTGTAAGGATAGTATAAGAAATAGCGATAGCGGTAACGAAAATTATAACGATAGTGGTAACAGTAACGGTAACGAGAACAATGACGATAACGAAAAGTGAACAACGACTGTTGTTTCGACAAATTCAGCACCATGGGTAGAATATTGGTGGTCAAGATTGTATAAAAGTTTAGTTTCCAGCGATTAGCTCCAAACGTATTTTATGAGCTACATTCAAAAAAAGTACGGAATACGTGACTTTAAATATTTTTAAAATCAACCCACAAAGTTAAAAAATATGCGAAAAGTTGTTGTATGCAACTCTTTTGATCTTCATTTGATCAGCTTCATGAACATTTTAAAAGCATCACATTATAAAATATTACCAGCATGATAAATTAGTAACAAATTGATGCAAAGCGAGCGAAGCCACTGGTAAATAAAGCTAGTATATATATATTGGAATTTAGCTTCACAAATTACACTAGTTTATAAAAATTTCGCGATCCCGGACATTTGGCGGTAATTTCATATGTAAAACCGTCCGCTGATTCCAAAAATCAGGTCCAATAATTTTTTGGCGGGGCCGTTTTCGAGAAATCGCGAAAAAGCTATAAAAATGTGTATATCTTCAGTTTTAGCATGTAGATTTTAAAATGGTCAGATACATTTGACAGAGAATTGAATGCCCTATTAATCATTCATACAACACATTTTAATCCGTTGGTAAACTTCGCGGCTATTAAGGTGTTAATCGGCAACTTTGCTTTAAATTTATCACTTTTTGAAAAAAAGCTAGATTTTAATCGCGATTTTCTCCATGCAAAAAATTCTTCAAAATTAATTTTTTCGCTGATCATCATAGAAACATCCATTACAATTCTAATGCCACGTATTTCACTTAAATCCGTTGAAGACTAAAGATGTTATTGGCACATAAGTACAAAATTGAAGGTTTAAAGTTCATACAAATAGACTTAGCATCAATGATTTTTTGTTTATCATAGGAGGCATAGTTACTTTTATTTTCAAGGGCTACTATGTGCTGTCAGATTTATTCTGTGTCTGCTGTAGTTTTTGTTATTCAAAATTGAAAAATTAGTGGAAGAAGTCGAGTCAAAAAAATTCAGAACCAACGCCAAAACCGAAAGCAAAACGGTTCGGTTCTTTAATAGTAAAACTCTTACCTTAAGACACTTGTAAATTTGAGAATCGATTCCCTCAGATAAGTTTTATACGACTTGCAGATTTCGGTTTGCATCCATGTATTGTATAGAGATCTTTGGAATAATAAAGAAGTTATTGGCCTTTAAGTGCCAATATCGAATTTTTATGCTTTTATTAAATTCCATGAGAAGTTTATTTCTTATTAAGTGTTTTAAAAGTGCGACAATTTTGATTGACTTTTGATTGAAATCTAGCTTTTTTTCAAAAAGTGATAAATTTACATCAAAGTTGCCGATTAACACTTTAATAGCCGCGAAGTTTACCAACGGATTAAAATGTGATGTATGAATGATTAACAGGGCATTCAATTCTCTGTCAAGTGTAAGTGACCATTTTAAAATCCACAAGCCAAAACTGAAGTTATAGCCATTTTTATAGAGGTACCTTTTTTTACAATGAAAAAACTAGCTTTTTCGCAATTTCTCGAAAACGTCCCCGCCAAAAAATTATTGGTCCTGATTTTTGGAATCAGCGGAGGGTTTTACATATGAAATGACTGCCAAATGACCGGGATACAAAATGCTGTAAACTAGTGTTATATATCAGAGCTCGCAAATAACTGTTGACCGTTTTTCGTTGTCTAAAAATAACTGTTATTTTCAGACCCTTTGAGCAAAGAGTCAGAAATCAACCGTTCAACTCGGTTCTTCAATCAATCGGTCGCTGTTCAACGAGCAGCCAATTGTCTTGTTTCGTTTTTGCTCTGCTCAATCGCAGACCGTTTGGTAGCGAGCGACGAAAATAAAAGTCTTGCGTTTGTGTGTGTATGTGTGAGTGAGGTTTAGGCTTTAGACCGTTTGCGCAGAGCATTTCATTTTTCGGTCATCTGCTGATTCTCACTGTGCAACCGTTTAGTCGTGTCGCTCTCTATAAGTTGTTATTGACTGAATATAACACGACTAGCTCAAGTGAGAATAGTCAACTGAAAACAAAAACGATGTGAAGCGAAGGGTTCTGCTCAGAGAGAGAGTGCAAGCGAGCATGTTTTTTCGGTTATGTCATAGCGCAGACCGCAAAGGAAAAAACGGTCAATTGTTATTTGCAAGCTCTGGTTTTTTTAAACTTTTTCCTTCCCTTTTTTAAGTTATTAGTTTGTTTTTTGGCATTGTTTTGTAATTTGAGCATTTTCCCAACGTAAGCCGAAATGCTCACTTGTCGTCAACAACAAAATGGCTTTGCTGCACGATGTTGCCATTGCAACATCATATGTTGCAAAGACGAAGGCAATAACCGAATTCTGGGCCAAAGGCCCAGACGATAATAAAAATAAAAAATTACGTGTAGCACCAGGACTCGAACACACAACCTCCGGACTATAAAAAAGCATCTGCGCACAACGCCACAAAATAAAAACAAAGTTAAAATTTTGACTTTAAATGTATCAATACTTTTTCATTATTGGTCTAGCTATAAAACTGCATTCTTGCTTTTGTTTTGTTCTAACTGTCCTCTTCAAGAATAACATCGAAAGAGACAGCATGATATTATTTTGGTATTGCAGCGTGAGAAACTTGCAAGTAGAGCTCTCAATAAAAAACTTAAAAAAGCATTTAAAACAAAGTTATTGTGCGATGGAAGGGATTAGTATTACAACTAAAGGTATTAACTATATTTATACAACAAAAAGTATATGCACTCCTGCTGTGCTTTGTGTAAATCGGTATTGTGTTAAGTACGTTTTTGTGGACATTCTGTGTTTGTCTTTGCTGTGTTTTTCGTTATGACCGCCATCTCACAACTCAATAAATCTTTTTGATTATAATTTACTAACATTTTATGATTATGAGATGTTGAATTCAAGTGCCGATAGGTGTCCAGGCTCTTGCTATATACAAAAAGTAGGTTACCTTATCTCAACCTCAACTTTAAAAAAAATTATTTAGTAGGTTGCTTTTAAGCCTGATCCTTTCATTAAGGGTCGATGAAAGCTTTCATGTAAGCCAAAGTTGAAGCTATTGGTTTACTGGTACAATCTATATAAAATATCTATTATTTCTTTCTTACAAATATTTGCTGAATTTTTCCTTTATAAAAAGTGATTTTTTAAGAGCTATATGAAATTTAAAAAAAAAACACATAAAATTCAGAATAATGCATGAAATCTTTATTTGAATCGATAGTACGGTCCATATAATTTAATGTTTAAAGATTATTTCATGCAAATGTTGTTTGGCGAATGGGCTCTTGGAAAGTTGGCCAAAGATCCACTTTTTTACCGAAAAATTGTCTTCAGCGACGAAGCTCATTTTTGGCTCAATGGGTACGTAAATAAGAAGAATTGTCGATTTTGGAGTGAATATCAGCCAGAAGCATTGCAAGAGCTACCAATGCATCCAGAAAAAGTCACAGTTTGGTGCGGCTTATGGGCTGGTGGCATCATTGGACCGTACTTCTTCAAAAATGATGCGAATCGTATCGTAACTGTGAATGGTGAGCTCTACCGTGAGAAGATATCCAACTTTTATTGCCCAAAATGCAAGAGCTTGACTTGCATGACATGTGGTTTCAACAAGACGATGCCACATGCCACACAGCACGCGCAACAATGGACTTATTGAGAGGCGAGTTCGGTGAACATTTTATTTCACGTTCGGGGGACCGGACAATTGGCCGCCTAGATCGTGCGATTTAACGCCTTTAGACTATTTTTTGGGGGGCTATGTTAAAGCTCATGTCTATACAGACAAGCCCGCTTCAATTGACGCATTGGAAGACAACATTGAAGCATTTATTCGTGAGATACCGCCCGAAATGTTTGAAAGAGTATGCCAAAATTGGACTAAGCGGATGGACCATTTGAGGCGCAGTCACGGTCAACATTTGCATGAAATAATCTTCAAACATTATTATATGGACCGTACTATCGATTATAAATTAAAGACTTCATGCATTTTTCTGAATTTTTTTTTTGTTTTTTTTTTAAAAACTTTCCTATAGCTCTTAAAAAAATCACGCTTTAATTGTTGAATTTTTACTTTATAATTAAAGCGTCTACATATGAACTATAAAAAAATCTTTAATATATTTTTGGTTGTTGTTGTTAAATTAATGTTACGTTTTTGCCATTTTTAGTTTAAAACAAAATGATTTTTCAACATAAGCTCGATTTTAGAATGATTATTCCTATGGAAGCTATATGATAAAGTATCCCGATTTTCACAAAGCTCGTTCTGTATATTTAAAGGTGTTTTTAATGATGAATTATAAGGTTGCGTTGCATTACAATGGAAAACAAAAAGGTTTTCATACAAAGACTTGATTTTATATACATCTTTTTACTATAAATTTATAAAAATTTTGTGTTAAGTTTCAAGTCTCTACCTCAGCTAGAAGTATTTTTGGCCGCCCTCCCCATACAACAGGAACCAGTGTGCACCGTAGTCTTTGATTTGTTCAGTAAAATGTGAAACTTAATCTGCCATGGTTTGTTGGTGTAATAAAATTAGAACTATGAATCTCTTGGAAGCTGTGAAAGGCTTTTGGCTCTATTTTTATTTTTGTTTTTCCATTTTTTCCCCGCCCGACCGAGCCATGAAGCTTCAAAACGAAAATTAGTATTAGTTAGTATCTATTATTTGTAGTGTCTTCTCTTATATTTTACCAAAACTTTATAAAATACCAAGGACAGGAAGGAACGCTGTTCATGGATTTCTGGGTAGAATACAAGAAACCATACTATGTCAAGTTAGCTACCCAAATATTGGCTGTCTGTTCAAAATTTGAACAAATTATATTCAGGTTTTCCAGGATTTCAAACCGATTAAATTGCAATTCTGTTTTTAACCTTAAATACAAAGTACTAGTAGAAATTACGCAATTTCGTTTTGGTGGTGACTCTGGAACGCAGTTCAATTAAAAAAGAATTTAATACAGTGAGCACATATCTGCTTCTGGCAGAAATGCCAAACACAATGATAGTCGGCGATCTAAATACCCGTATAGCGCACGAGCAAGTCATAACTGAGAATGCACACACAAATTCGCGATATGCCACCACTCCAAGAGCTGCAAAAGATCCTTGTATAGATGCCAATGGCAAAAGACTTATTGAGCTTTGCGAATCATTTAGCCTAACAATTTTAAATGGGAGGTCAATTAGCGATCGAGAAGGCAACTTTACATTTGTACGAGGACAGGCATCGTCAACCATTGACTACTGGCATCAATATGTGACGGATATGCAAATAACAAATGAGATCTACTCCGACCATATGCCCTTAATAGTAAGCATTAAAGCCTCTGAACCGCATATCATTTTTAAATGAGATCTTGAAAATATTTGTTTCAATACTGCTCCGGCGCCTAACGAATTGGTTTTAAACGTACGACATTTTAAGCGAGTATCAATCTGGATTTAGGGAAGGTTACTCTACCGTAGACAGCATGTTTACGCTCACGGCCTTTGCAAAGCACTATCTGGAAAGGAAAAAAAAGATGTATGCCTTCTTCGTGGACTTTACAGCTGCTTTCGACACAGTGGACAGACAAAGCCTCTATTTAAAACTGAGCAATATAGGAGTCTCAACAAAGATGATACAAATAATACAAAGCCTTTATTATTTAAACAAGACAGCAGTGTGGGACGGCAGGTACATATCGGAATGGTTTGAGTCCAACACCGGAGTAAAACAGGGATGTTTTCTGAGCCCGCTTCTTTTTGCATTGTATGTGGACGACATAGTGTCATTTTTGCCAGGGGGCGTTTATTTGGGTTCAGAGCACGTAAAATTGTTAATGTACGCCGACGACATGGTGTTACTAGCAGAAAGCCCCGTAGAAATGCAGCAAATGATTGACGCCTTATATAAATATTGCCAAACGTGGAGCCTGCAAGTCAACTGCGCAAAATCAAAAGTTATGGTAATACGAGATAGCAGAGGCCGCAGACCTATGGCAAATGCATGAAAAATAAACGGAATGAATCTTGAAGTGGTAAATGAATATCGATACCTAGGAGTGACTTTAACACCAGGCATGACCTTTCACAAGCACCTAAAGCAAAAACTCAGCGACTCCGCAATAAACTCAACATGGAAAGAGCTGCTTAGAAATAGGAACGTAAACCATAGCACCAAATACGCCCTACTTACAGCCACCGCAAGAGCAATTATGTGCTACTCTGCCCAGGTATGGGGCGTCAGTCAATTTGAAGACGTAGAAAAACTCCTTCGGTTTTATATCAAACGAATATTCTACCTACCCCAGTATTCCCCCAACTATGCATTTCGAATATATTGCCAAGACCATGCGAGTGCCGTCCACTCGTCTCCCAAGAATCGTCACAACATATCTGCTTGGGACCAAAACGCAGTTTATCCGCATTTGGGAATCTATGGCAGAAGAACACAACATCGAATGCAACTTGAAACAACAAATCAAGGATGACGACTAAAATAGGTACCTAAAATTAAGAAATTGTTTTGTTTTGTATGTATGTAAGTTTAATTGTGCTTCATGTTTACATTAAATACAGACTCCCTGAGGAAGGCAATATACTTGCCGAAACGCGTAGGAGGAAACTCAGCCAAAAAAGTTATGTTTTGACTGCAGTAAGGAAAGACGGCCGGATAATAAACCCCAGTTAATCCACAAATAAGCAAAGAAGAGCGGCCCACAACAAACCTACACATCACAAATAGATGCCGAACATTGGCAATAGCAGCTCGTGATAAAAGAGCCCTGTCCACAATTGTGAAGGTAGATCGTCGAAAAAGTTTAAGAAATTTAGCATAAGAATGGTTACATACTCAATATCTTAAATTACTCTTAGGCCAAGGAAAAATCTTTGCTTACGCTTCGCCAAAAGAAGAAGGGCTTACAATGGTCTCCGGAACGGATGTCTTGGACTCAAAGGCAATGGAACACCATCATTTTGAGCGATGAAGCTAAATTTGATGTGAGTGTTGGTGATGCGCGAAAGAGAGTAATCCGTAATAAAAACTTAAGCGTACCATAAAAACTTCCTTAAAAGGGCAGCTAAGTTACCAGTTGGCTGCCAAGGGAGTAGGACAACTGAACTTTATTGAGAGGATGGTCAACGCTGAAAAACACGTTAACATACTAAGATAAAGTTTGCTGTCATCAATACCAAAACTGGCTGATTGTGGTAAATACACATTTCATCAGAATGGAGCATCATCTCATACTGCCAAACGAACAAAATCATGGCTGCAGTATAAGGAAATCGGGGCCTTAGATTGGCCATCAAATAGTCCGGACCTAACCCTAATCGAGAATATATAGGGAATATTGAAAAGAAACCCAAAAAACGAACCTCTAAGAACCCTTTCTGACTTAAAAGGAAAATTGCCAGAGATGTTGGTCTCTATTTCAATAGAACAATGCCAGAATTTATTCTAATTTATGCCAAAACATTGTAAATGTGTTGTAGAGGACAAAGGCGATGTTACCCGATATTAATGTAGGTTCCGGGCCAAAGGCCAGAACGCATAGCATGGGGTCGAGAGAGCAAGAGAGAGTAAGCGGAGAGCAGAGTGAGAGCGAGGAATAAGAATAGAAAACAAAAGACGATTCGGCACGACCCATGATGCAACTATATAAGGTGAGGACACGCCAGTGTGAGTTCCCTGCAAAGTACCTCCACGTTCAGTGCTGCGCGTACTCTTGAAGCGTAAGGTTGTCCGCGGATGTCGATTTTTTGTTTGTTTTGTTTATGTATTTGGGGGTGGTTTTTTTGCGCTGTAGCAAAAAATGAATACATACTTAGCTGTGTACACTTTGTGTTGTTGTGGCCAAGGCCATGATCATGATGCAACAAAAAGTGTATCACACAAATATTTGTTTAGTTTGTATATAAATAATAAATAACACAATACAATTGAAAAAGGTTATATTGTTTTTTTTTTTAATTTTATGCACCAAACATAGAGGTAACCAAATGTTATAGAATCTCTCTTGTCTATCTTTTTGTACATAATTTTGCATCGCGGAAATGCCCATATCCCAATGTTAGTACGAAGCTGATAAATACAAATAATTATTTTTTATTAACATTACTAATGTTTAAATGGTTTTAATTAATATTTACACTAGTATTGGATTGTTTCCTAAAATGTATTTTTCTTCTGACAATTGATTGAGCGATCGCATTTGTTGTTACACACACAGACACACCCGCATACATAAAGTGCGTCCATGTGCGCCACTCACTCTCGCTCTGCCACTCGCTCTCCCACTCGCTCTCCCACTCTCTCTCCCAATCTCTCTCGCAGCTTTAGCAAAAGTACGCCTCACACTGGCGTGTCCTCACCTTATATAGTTGCATCATGGCACGACCCGAAACAGGCGAGAGGGAGTCGTTGCTCGTTGTTCGAAGAAGCCAGATGTGTTGTGAAATATCCAAGTTGTTACGTTTAATTAAGGAGAACACAATTCGTTAGGAGACGCATTTTGTTCATTTAACCATTACATTTATACTTTAAGTTAATCCACCATATTATTATCCAATAAATACATCACTTCATTAAACTACAACCTACAACTTGGGGGCTCGTCCAGCTGTAATGTGTCGAATGAATAATATGCAAGAAGTGTGTGCAGAGCATAAGTTATTAAACAAAAAGCGGAGTGACTCGAAAAACTTTGAGCATTTAAATATCAGTGAACACTCTAAAAGCAAAGAAAAGTTACATATCAGAATTTTTAAGCTGAAAAAAAAAAACCAACGAGCAATAAACGAAAAACAGAAGCAATACATTTCGTGAGAACTGTACAAAGCCGCTATAGTGAGCGGGAAAAGAAAAGAGTGAATACACACAAACACACAAGCAAAACGTTGTGGTCGTGAAAACTGTACAAAGCTGCTGTAGTGAGCGTGGAAAGAAACGAATGAATACGCACACAAGCAAAACGTCGTTGTCGTGAGCGCCCAAGCAGAAGAGCGCAAAAGAGTCAACAACAAGTAACCACAAATAAAACGTTGTTGGCGTAAGCAGTAAAGGAGAAACCTACAAAAGAGGCAACAACAAGACAAGGTGGCAAAGGTGTGCACACACACTGAGGAGATTTGTCTTGGCAGTGGCGAGTAGCAGTGACAGCGGAAAAGAAGCTGGCAATCAAAGTTTCGCGCCAAATACAGAAGGAAGCGAGTAAGCGAACAGCTAATAAATTTTAAGCAGTAAATTCAGGGGTGGGACCAAAAATTCACGGGAAACGAAAAGAAACAAGTATTGTTACAACCAATGTTAAATTCAAATAAGTCTAAGTTAAGTTGATTTAATTTGACGATCTACTGGAAAATTGATTTAACTAAGCATATTTTGTAAAAGCGTACAACAGTCGATATGGATGCAAAAACAATCAAAGGGCTCACAGTTGCAGGCCTAAAACAAATGTTACAAGAGAAAAATTGACCAATATCAGGAAAAAAGGATGAGTTACAGAAGCGTTTATCAGAAGATGAGGGGGTAGCTCTAGAAGATGAGTACTTTTATAGTGATGGAGAAGATGATGACGAAGAGGAAATAGCAGAGGGCCCTGTAAACAAACCTGGAAAAGCAAAGCTAATAGTTAGCCCGAAGACGGGATTGAAAATCATGAAAACCATATTGAAGAGTCGATCCATAGGCTAAACACAGAAAAGATGTCACAATTTACATTACGCGATATTCAAGATAGTATTTGCTCATTTAATGGGAAAGACTCTGATAACATCACAAATTGGATTGTTGAGTTTGAAGAAATGGCAGATACAGTGGGGTGGAATAGCTTGCAGAAATTTGTTTATGCTAAACAGCTATTAGACGGAGCAGCTAAGCTTTTCATAAGAGGGCTAAAAGGTATCACTAGTTGGATAGCACTAAGGGACGCTTTAGTTGAGGAATTTGGAAAGGAACTAAGTGCTGCAGCAGTACATAAAACTCTAAGAAACAGACGCAAAGGCGAAAATGAGTCGTTAATAGAATATTTATACAATGTTGTCGAATTGGGTAAGCCGATTAGTCTAAATGACGAAAGTATAATTAAATATTTTATTGATGGAATCCCTATTTCGAAAAACAATAAGGCAAATTTGTATCAGGCCTCCACAATTAGACAGCTAAAGGATCAGATCAAAATCTACGAGAAAATTAAGAACTCAGAATGGAATCAGCAGACCTTACAAGGCAGATCACCGAAGAAGAATAGCCCACAGAAAAAATGTTTCAAGTGTGGTAGTCAGTCCCACTTAATCAGAGATTGCAAATCGTCAATCAAATGCTATCATTGCCAAGGTGAAGGTCATATAGCCGCTCAGTGCCCAATAAAAGGAGAGGTAAAAAATATTAAAGAGGAAGTCACTAATGTTTGAAATGAGGTAATAATGAAGAGAAAAGAATCGGGCATGATTTTCAAATCCATAAAATTGGAGAATATATACACATCTGCATTAGTAGATACTGGGTGCGATATCAGTCTCATTCGCGAAGACGTAGTTGCTAGTATCGGTAATGTTGTCCTCAAAGCAGATGTAAGGCACTTGATGGGCATTGGAAAGGGCAGTGTGTCAACAATGGGCTCATTTGACACAATGGTATACACGGATGGCATTGACTTTGACATTACATTTCACGTCGTGAACCACAATAGTATTGGGTATAAGGCGATATTAGGTAATGACGTCCTGGACAAGGTCAATATACTGTGTAAAGAGAAAGATGCCATTTTTTACAAAATATAAGACGATTGTGAAGATTTTTTACCTCCGTCGCTAGTCCCATCGAAATGAAAATAATTGTTGAGGATGACGTGCCAGTTTATCAAAAACCACGAAGAGTGCCAAATAGCGATAGGGAGATAGAGATAGGGAGACAAACAAGTACAAGAATGGCTAAATGAGGGCATCATAGTCCCAAGCATCTTCTGTTATGCTGCGCCAGTTGTTTTGGTGAACAAAAAAGACGGACTAAAAAGATTTTGTTGCGACTACAGGAAAATGAACGGAAAAATAGTAACAGACCATTTCCCAATGGCATTAATTGACAAGGTACTAGAAGAATTGCAAGGATTTCGAATCTTTAGCACGCTAGACTTAGCCAATGGTTTCTTTCACGTACCAATTGAACCTGAATCGAGAAAATATATCGCTTTTGTAACTCACGGTGGCCAATTTGAATTTACGCGTGTCCCATTCGGAACTACAAACTCCCCAGCCATATTTTGTCGATTTATTGCAGCGGTGCTGCGAGAGCTTATACTGAACAGAACCATCTTTATTTACATGGATGACATTATAATACCATCTATGGACATTCAGGAGGGAATTGAAAAGTTGAAAATTTTTCTAAAAACTGCAAGTAGTGCTGGTCTTCGTAAAAAATGGCAGAAATGTCAATTTTTGAAAGAGAAAATTGAGTTTCTCGGATATGAAATCAAGAACCAATCTATATACCCAACGAAAAAAAAATTGAAGCAGTTCTGTCCTTCCCGGTACCAAGTACTAGGAAATCGTTGCAGCGGTTCTTAGGAATGACGTCATACCTAAGATGATTTGTGGAGGGCTATGCAAGTTTAGCAAAGCCATTGACAGATTTGTTGTGGAACCAAGAGAAAACAACAGATTGCAAGCTTCAACTAAGCGAAGAACAGATTTTATCATTCGAACAATTAAAATCGAACCTTACCACTCCGCCAGTACTGAAAATCTATAACCCTAAAGCAAAGACAGAGGTTCGCGCAGACGCTTCAAAGTTCGGATACGGAGCTGTGCTTATGCAAAGAGATACAGAAGATCGTTGCTTGCACCCAATCGAATACTATAGCAAGAAAACTTTACCTTCCGAAGAAAACTATTGCTCTTATGAACTTGAGGTCTTGGCTATAGTGAATGCACTAAGAAAATGGCGCGTGTACCTTCTCGGGATTAAACTTACGATTGTTACAGACTGTAAGGATTTCAAAATGACCATGAAAAAAGACGACGTATCTGTCCGAGTGGCCCGTTGGACTATGTTTTTGCAGGACTTTGACTTTGAAATTCAACACAGAGCAGGTGTTCAAATGAAACATGTAGACGCCCTAAGTCGCGCACGGTGTCTTCTTATCGAAGATTCGTTGAAGCACAGGTTGCAAAATGCACAAAGCTCTGACGACTGGACTAGAGCAGTGATCAAAGTATTGGAATCCGAACAGTATGAAGAGAAAGGACTTTACAAGGACTTTACTAAAGAACTCTTAGTCGTTCCAGAATCGATGGAAAGTGAGATTATAAAGATAGCTCATAAACAAGGACAATATGGCATCGGGAAAACCATTAATTTGATTGAACAAACATATTTCATTCCAAAAATCCAGAAGTAGGTCGAAAGTGTTGTCAAGAGTTGCATTGAGTGTATCATTGTAGATGCCAAGACAGGTCGTAAAGAAGGATTGTTAGCACCCATTGATAGAGGAAAGAACCCCCTTTGCACTTTCCATGTTGATCACGTGGGACCAATGACGGAGACGAAAAAAAAATACAATCACATATTTGTTGTCGTGGATGCCTTTTCGAAATTCGTTTGGTTATATCCGACTAAGTCCACAAGTTCCGACGAAATTGTGGAACGTTTGAAAAAAACAAGGAGCGACGTTCGGCAATTCTAAGCGCATTATTGCTGAAAGGGCTCAAATATTTAACGATTTTTGCGTAGAGGAGGGAATTGAATTGTTACATATAGCGACAGGTGTGCCAAGGGGCAATGGGCAGGTGGAGCGCATGCATAAGATTGTGGTTCCGTTGCTAAACAATCTCTGTGCAGAGCAACCTCAGAATTGGTACTCCGACGTCGATAAAGTGCAACAAGCAATTAACAGCATTCATCCAAGAAGCACCAAGGTCGCGCCTTTTACAATTCTAACAGGATTAGAGATGAGAATAAGTGGAAGTCAGGATCTAAAACAGTTCTTAGAGGATCAGGATATACAGAATCTCCAAGAAGAAAGAGATAGAGTTAGGAAGGAGGCTAAAAAGAACATCGAATTGATTCAAGCAGAAAACAGAAAGGCCTATAACAAAGCCAGAAAACAAGATTGGGTGTATGATGTAGGTGATCTTGTAGCAGTGAAAAGGACCCAGTATGGAACGTCGATGAAGCTAAAACAGAAATTCTTTGGACCATATGAGATCACTCAGGTGTTAAACCATGGCCGTTACGAAGTTCAAAAAGTTCGGGATGGTGAAGGGCCCTACAGAACGACTACAGTAGCTGAATACATGAAGAGTTGGGAAAGTTCATTCGAGGCGAATAAAAAGTCAGGACGGCCGATTGTAGGTTCCGGGCCCTAGGCCAGAACGCATAGCATGGGGTCGAGATCGAGAGAGCAAGAGAGAGTAAGCGGAGAGCAGAGTGAGAGCGAGGAATAAGAATAGAGAACAAAAGACGATTCGGCACGACCCGAAACAGGCGAGAGGGAGTCGTTGCTCGTTGTTCGAAGAAGCCAGATGTGTTGTGAAATATCCAAGTTGCTACGTTTAATTAAGGAGAACACTAAGACGCATTTTGTTCATTTAACCATTACATTTATACATTATGTTAATCCACCATATTATTATCCAATAAATACATCACTTCATAAAACTACAACCTACATTAATATACAAAAAATTTAATTTTTAATCGAATTGTAAATATTTAACGAATTAATACTTATTATTAATAGTACGAATTAATATTGGTCACAGTTTTGTTATCAGTTAAGCAAAGCATTCAAAGAAATTAACGTTGCTGGAGTTTAGGTACAACCAACATTTTTATACTCTGTACCGTAGGTACATAGAGTATGTCAAGTTTGTGCTAAAGTATGTAACAGCCAGAGGAAAGCATTTTCGGCCCTATAAAGTATATATATTCTTCATCAGCATAAACAGCCGAGTCATGTACGTCATGTCCGTCTGTCTGTCTGTCCGTATGAACGTACAGATCTCAGAGATGGTAAGAGATAGAGGTTTGACATGTATGGGACATATGGGTATTTCCACGATGACGCACTTGCCCGTCGTACGCATTTAAAGCGGAATAAAAGTAAAAATAAAATATTGGTTTTTCTTCAGCTACTTTAATTTATAGCTCTTTCGAAGCACCTTATTTGGTGGTAAATTAGATACCAGACTTAGTGCTGGTTCCAAGATTAAGCCATTCAAAAAGTGATTCGCACGTGACCAAAAACGGTGTTGTGTTTTTGGGCATCAATATAATTGCAGAACTCAGCGAAACCAGTCGAATGATTTTCGTGCGACTAATTTTAAAATGTTAGTACACAATTTAACTGTATATATGTAAGTGTTAGGTTCAATAAAAACTTTCTTTATTTGATTTTTTACAAAATAAAATCGGATGCGATACGTGACATATTTTTCCATAATGGTTCACTTATGCACATTTTTATATATTAATATTAATAATTTTATATTAGAAATTCATTTGTTGAAAAGATTTTAGGAAAAAATAAGAAAAAGTATAAGCTTATTTAAATATTTTTATACTCTGTACCGTAGGTACATAGAGTGTTATAAGTTAGTACAAAAGTATGTAACAGCCAGAAGGAAGTAACTCCGACCCCATTAGGGGTATATATTCTTAATCAGCATCAACAGCCGTATGAACGCACAGATTTCAGAGATGGTAAGAGAAAGAGGTTTGACGTGTATGGGACAAAATCTTCTTATTCTTGCTGGCAGGTCGGTTTTATTTTAAATTTTCGACACGCCCCCTCCCGCCCCTGCAATTTAGAAAAATCGTCAAATCTCCCACAGTTTTAAAAATAGCTGGTTCGTACCTTCTAGACATATTTAGTAATCAGGATTCTTTATAGATCCGTGGTAAAGATTGGATGAACGGTTGTTGAGCTATGATCAAAACACTGTTCGTCACTGCAGCGCTGCTTTTAGCTGCTACTGAAGTATTAAAATGTAGGCTGAGCAAATATTTTTGTTGGTACAGAGTATGTAATAGTCGGGCGCGACCGACTTTCTTGTGATAGATCAAATTTCTATCCACTCTGAAAAGTACAATTAGATCGGACAAATAACACCGGAGCTATAAGCGAATCAATTTAGCTTGTTAAAGCGTGGGCTATAGCGTGCGTGAGTGAGTGCGTGCGCTTGTGTGTATGTGTGAGTGAAAGCAATGAAAGCTATGGAAACCAAGAGTGCAGGGTAATTTGGAGTGGGAGCATTCGAATACAGCTCCTGTTTGCAGCCCTGATATAAATCCAAATTATAAAGTATATAAAATCTACTTTACTTCAATTACTAATTGATCCATGCATATTTACTCGTATAGGTCTGGGAAATCAAGCTTTTCTCCACACTCCGAACTCCTGCATCCAACTGCCCCAGCAAACACCTAAAAAGAAGGTGCATGGATTTGCACTGAGCCCCGAACATCAGTCGCTGCGTATACTATTGATCTATGCCGAGAATGAATTCTATTTGTTTAGGTATTATTGCAATCAGAAAGAATTGTCTATTCAATGCATTTACGAAGGCCAAACAAAAGACTGGATAGATGCTGCAATTTTCTTCGAAAATGAAAAGAGCAACGAATTTGTGTTGCATATGGCCCACAGTGCGCTTCTTTACGTACGTTGGGACAGCATTTTGGATGCGGTTGACGAAAACGGGAAATGCTGCGTTTTGGAACTGGCCTGTTGCACAGACTACTCCATGCTGTACAACACCTACTTGCATGGGACTTCCTATAATAAGCTGGTTGTGATGAGCGGAAATGGTTTTGGGGAACTGTTGATTTGGCAGCCCCTATCTTCTGTTCATTACAATGTAGCTACACGTATTCATACATATCCCCTTATTGTTAGAATGCAAGCGCATAATGGTGTCATATTCGCGATTGAATTCAACATGGCCAAAAAACTGCTAGTTACAACATCCGATGACCGTTCGGTTAAGTTTTGGCAAATTCGGAATGTAGACAGAAGTAATTGGGAGATGGTGCACATAAAGCCCATGTTCAGCTGTTTTGGGCACACGGCGCGCGTTATGTGTGCGATTGTAATCGAGTATGGTAAGAAACCTAATCCCATGGTAAAGTTACATAGCCTCCTAAGACATTGCTAAATATTCAGTTTTTAAATTTTATTCTTGTGGCCTTGTGTGGTGCAGCGGTTAGTGTGTTTTCTAACTGTGCCAGAGGTCGTGGGATGTTCCGCCGTAGGACATCTAATGACTAAGTTTTTTTCACCTTCACCAGTTTGTTGGCGCCAGCTTGTACTCCCAGCAGGTACCTAGATTCAAATGCCCTTGTTGAAATACAACCAAAAAATTAGTTGTTCAGCTTGTATCGCCTCCCAAAGAAAAGTTAGTTTCTTCAAATTTAACCACCAGTTGAGTGCACGATCAATCAGCTCTTTTCCTTAGAGTCTATCGAAACAGCAGAACTGCATAGGCCGATAAACGCTAAAGCCAAGGCTAAATGCGCAGCCAACTTCAGGTGTATCCGCCTTTGCGAACGCTATAAAAGAATCCCACTGCGTAGTTCCGGTCTCTTTGCTGATTCGTCGTCCTCCACGTCGCATTGTTCACAGTGTTCATTATACAATTTACATCACTGAAGTAACGAAATTGTACGTCTCAACACAAGGCCGCTGCCAATACCGTTGTAGTTTGAGAAGCGCATCTTATTCCTAGTTGTATATTCCATCCTTGGATAAAAGGAAACCGGCACGCCAATAAAACCTACAACGTCAAGTAATCTTGAGGCATCCACCTCAAGATCGGTCAGCAAAAAAAAAATGTTCATTTACTTGATTGCTCTATTTGAGAAGGTATGTGTTACGTGTGATTTTGTCTAAGAAAATCCACTTTTTACCCCATAAATACTCTGTAGGATTTTGCAAATCCTACCAGACATAGGACTGCTGTCCCCATTTCTACCATTTCTATCCAAGCTAAGCCTCTGTATATTGCGCTAATCAGATAGAGTTGGTGTGGGCGATTGGTTAGTTGGATGTCGAGTCTCTCTCTTGGGCTGAGTGAAGGCCCTCCAAATTAAAATGTTCCCTATGTGGTAAAAGAGGAGGTCGGAATCCCCCTACATCCATACAAGATCGCTTGGGAATTGCCCGAAGAGCAGCAGCAAACATTCAATTAAACCAGCAACTCAGTCAAAAACTCCAGAGACAGTGCAATGCGAGTTTATTGCCAAAGTGAAAGGGCTGGCGTAAAATTATTTTTGTTGTGTCTAAAGATCGATCAAGAATGTCAAAAGTAAACCAAAAAAATGATGCAAATCAGCTCAGCTATCATTGTTGTTGTTTTAAATCAAGGTTCATTTTGGCAAAGTGACTGTTATTAACAATAAAGAAGCAATAAAGTGAGAATTTCTGGAAATGCGAAAGCGGAAACAATAAGCCGAAAAGTGAAAACTAGAAATTGCCCAGAAATCGAAAATCCTTACGCCCGTGTATGGGGAATCAAACTATCAACACGTACATATGTACGTGTTTGCAACCAAAATCACTTTGAAAGGCCTTTCATCGAGGGATCATCATGTACATATGTAAGTTGCCTGTAACTGTTAATTCTTTTGCATTCTGTTACATCATTTATGAAGCAGCCGAACCAAGTTGACATGCATTTGTCCATATATATATACATACATGCCGATGTACCTATGTGGGTGAGCCACTTTTATACTGAGCTTTGGCTATTCAACATTACAACGCTGTCAGCTTGATGAGCGTTGGTTGAAGTTCTTTTCTCAGTGCTGATACCAGCCATGTAAATGCCGGAAAAAAAATATGACCAAGAAAACCCAAAATAACACAACCTGTCCTTGTGCATGGAGTCCAGAATCTTATTTAGATACGTTTGCCGATCAGCTGTTTGCTGGATCAAACTCGTGGTGTTAACCCTTGGCTTGTAACTGTCAAAAGTAATTGTCAAGTGTCAGAAGCTAAAAAGACAAAAAAAAAATACAAAAGTCATTTGGAGGACTTTAGGAGGACTGACAATAGGCGCTAATTGAAGCGGTCAAATTTTATGGGATTTGACTAACAAAAAGCACTTCAATGCAATTTGTACTCCATAAAAGCTCTTCCTTCTCCAGCGCCACGCAAAATGACCCCATAAAAACAACCAGGGCATTCCCCAAGGCATCTGCATTCAGTCTTCCATTTAAAATTTTCACAAAAAGAATAACTTTTCTTAAGCGCGCTTTTATTTGAAAACAAATAACAGCTGATCACTAAAGGATGACCGTTTCAGATTCATTGACATTTTGCTGTTTTCTGGTCATAATTCAAAATTCTTTTTATTCTCATTACTGGTTGCATTAACCTTTAGCGTATTTAGACGCTTAAGTGAATTTCGAATAATTACATGACGTTAAAATAAAGAATAAACTTGATTATAAATAAATTATTAGGGTATTCACTAGCCTTCGTAAAATGGTAAAGCGTAAATTTAGCACACACGATCTACTGAGCGTCCCCTTGTGATTCACTGTCGTAATTGTTGTGGTAAACCAGCTGTTTTGACAAGAAGAAGAAAAAGAAGAAGATTCTTTGAGTGTCAAAACTTTATTTGTGACAAAGTAAAAACAAAATAAAAATGCCAAGACAAAGTGAGCAAGAAGCATTGATTAAGCGAAAAATAGACTTAGCCCTTCATGAAATCGAATGCATTGATGGTAGGTGTACAAATCAAGCCTAAATACGAGAATGAACAAATATGAATACATACAACTATTTTAGATATGGACCATGATGCAGCCGACACTAAGAAAGATTTGATTAAAATAATTAAATTGGTTTAAATTGGCGATTTACTTACTCTTTTCGGTTGCTATTAGGTTTGGTATGACCGCAAATTTTTAAGACAAAAATCCCGAAATGGCTCGATTCCAAGTCTTTAACCGATTCTTTGAATAATTAACTCACATTAACACATTAACTCGTTACTTTTTACGCTTTTACGACAGGTTTTTTTAAACAAACCCCAGAGCATCAAAAACGTCGTAATTTTTTTCTCGTGTATTTTCTTGTTGCGTCGTAAACTTTTGGATTTACGCTTTAAAATTTTACGAGGACTAGTGAATACCCTCTATATTTTTTTGTAAGGGGAAAGTATCGAACAGATGACCAGGACGTTTGTGAAGGACCATAAGGACGGCCCTCAATTTCACAATTGACCTTGAATCTTTCCAATCTTTCGTCCGCTTGCTTGAATTGAATTGAATGGATCGGGACCCGAGATTCTTTTCAAGTAAAGGAGTAAAACAGATCCACGTCTTTTCTAAAGTTCTTGTCAACACGATACTTTTATCGCTATCTATCGTCTCCTCAAGTGAATCTTTGACTGGTATCAGACGTATAAGAGGCGTTTCTTGAATTAAAGCGATTCTGTTTTGCCGCTAGAGTTGCAAGATTACATATTTAAGTTAAGTTGGCGGTAAATTCTTTTTTTAGAAATTAAATTAAATTAAGCTCAGATAAAAAAAATGAGGTTTATTTAGCTTAAGCTAAATATTTTACAATTTAAAATGTTACGTTAAGCGCAAAGATGGATTACTTTTATTTGCTTTTGCTAGGTGTCTACCCTATGCAGTTAAGTGTAAAAAAAAACAAATCGCTCAAAGTTCAGAGGCATGGCGAAAATTTAAGCGATTTGATAAATCGCTGGAAGCGATGTGGCTAGTGAATTCTGTGGCACCCCCGACCTTATGTTTTTTTTTATATTTTATGATTTTTGAGTTTTTAAAATTTTTATGATGTGAGTTTTGAAATTTGTTAAATTTTTATGAAAAAGCAAATCCGCTTGTTTTTGATTAAAATTTTCTTATGTTATAGCCTTGCAGAGGGTATATTAAAATTGTCCAGATGTTTGTAACGCATAGAAGGAAGCATCTCCGACCCCTGAAGTACATATATTCTTGATCAGCATTAACAGCGGTGTCGACATAGCCATGTTCGTCTGGCTGTCCGTCTGAACGCACTGATCTCAGAGATGGTAAAAGATAGGGGTTGTCGTGCATAGGACAAAATCTTCTTATACTTGCAGGCAGATCAGGTTTATTTTCAATTTTGGCCACGCCCCCTCCAGCCCCCGCAATATGGCAAAAACGTTATATCTCCCACAGTTTAAAAGATAGATCGTTCGTTCCTTCTGGACATATTAAGTAATCGGGATAACTTATCGATCCGCCAAAGGAATGGTGAAGATCGGATGATCGGTTGTCGAGTTATGATCAAAAGACTGTTCGCTGCTGCAGCATCAACATTTATGCTGAGTGTATAATTTCGTTGGTACAGAGTATGTTATAGTCGGGCTTGACCGACTTTCTTTCTTTTCTTGTTTTAAATGTTAAAACTACTTGGCTACTTTCTTTTGCACTTGAGAACCAGAAACAGTTGAAAATGGGTAAAAGGGGATTGTGAAGTTGGCAAAAGTATGTAACAGGCAGAAGGAAACATCTCCGGCCCCATGAAGTATATATACAGGGGTGCCACAGAATTCACTAGCGATTTCGCTTCCAGCGATTTATCAAGTCGCCTAAAAATTTTCGCCATGCCACAGAACTTTGAGCAATTTTATTTTTTCACAAACCCTGCAAATGCAAATTTATGATATCTTTTTCATGCGTTTAGGCTAATATTTTAATTTTCTATTTTTTTTAAGCTAATTAAAATTTACTTAGTTTTACTTAATTTCCAAAAAAATTGCCATCGAGAAGCATAGTTCCTCGGGCGTTTGTCCTACTACTTCCCCAATCTACTGCCCATGCATTGAAATCGCCGGCTATTATGGTTGGCGCATGGCTGCGTGAATCAGTCGAGATCTCATCAATGACGCGCTCGGCGAGTTGCGTACTGGGAGCTATGTAGCAGCTATACCAGTATATGTCTCCGCACCTGGCTCTAACATATCCTGCTGATGTTTTCCGCTCGCTGAGCTGTAGAGGTGTGCTTCCGTTGCTCCAGATTGCTGCTCCATACGTTTGGTTCTGGATCCAAACGCTGTCTGTCGTGGCTTGGTATGGCTCACATATCAGTGCCACATCTATCCCTTGTACTCTGACTGTTTGAGTGACGAGGTCCTGCGCCGCTCTACAGTGGTTCAAACTAAGCTGGAGAAACTTAATTTGGACGTTCGCTCCTCACTGCCTTCTGATAGAGCGGGCAAGCCCAGCTGAGGGTGTTGTGCTCGCTTTTCTTGGAACCGTTCCTCACGCAGAGTATGCACGCAGGCTTGTTGCTGCAGCCTTTTGAAGCGTGGTTTGTGCCTCCGCAGTTGAAGCATTGCTTCGAGGCGTCGTGGGCACTTCTGCACCTGGAGGCTGTTTGTCCAAAGTCCAAGTACTTAAAGCATCTTCTAGAATCGGTTTTTTGACACACGCGGAATACCGCCCATCCTATGCGGATTTTCTCCATTGAAAGTAGTTTTTCCGCTGCCTCTTTGGACAGTAGTAAACTGGCCGTCTGGGTACCCCTGTATGCTTTGCGTAGCTTGGGCAAAGTGGGAAAAGACCGCCTGCAGGACTTCTTCGCTGGAAGACCATTCTGAGATATCCCTCATTTCAATGGATATTTCGTCAGAGATTGCCCTCACTGTTGCCTTATCTCCCATAGCATTTTCAACTGCCGTACACAACATTGCATTGTATATGTCATATGTATATGTATGTATTCGCCGTTCACTTTATTAGCGACGTTGCCACTTTATTGAACTCAAATTGGCAGCAATCGATTTACAAATTGCATAATAAATACGACAAAAGGTTAACGCCACTATTAATGAGAATTCATTTAGTTGTTTTATCTTTGTTTCAAAACAAAAATCTCTATTGCTGACGCCTAAAACCAAATTTCGATTAATTTCGAAATTCAAAGGTTAAAAGGTGGCATCACTGAAATACTAGCGATTTTGTATGTTGAAGCTAATGACAAATTTAAAGAGCGATTTAACAAGCGATATGCTAAATTGCTAATTTTATAAGTTAAACATAAAAAATGTTAATATAGTTTGATGTAGTTTATGTAAATGCATTTAAGGGGCTTATTTAAGCAATTCGCTGACTCAGAAGTGCACGTTTTTAAAAATCACACGTAAATAACGTCTGTGGCAGGGCGAATTGAAATTCGAGCGAAAGTGATTTCTGTGGCACCGCTAATATTCTTTATCAGCATCAACAGCAAAATCAATACAGCCATGTCCATCTGTCCCTCCGTCCGTCTGTATGAACCCCTAGATTTCGGAGACTAGACAAGTTAGAGCAACCAAATTTTGTTTGTAGACTTCTATTGTATGTACGCAGATGAAGTATATTATTTTAATCTTTGACGCGCCCCTCCCGCCCGCACTATACAAAAATGTTGAATAACTCCAGCGGTATAACTTTATATAACAATATGAAGACATCAAGCTCATATTTTGCATTCTAGTGTATGTGCCCAATATCTATCATCTCTGAAATATTCATAAATATCGGATAATAAATGGCAGAGTTATAAAGGATATTAATAACGTTCTATACTTCTCTGCTTCCTAACATAATGTTAATGATCCGAAAATTAACATATTAAACATTAGTTCCCCTGGGTAATGAGTCAATCTGTTGCAATGGGTGACTTCAACTGCAAGATTGTTTTGGGATTCTATATCTACCTCGGAACGATGATAACCAGCGACAACAACATCAGTCTAGAAATTTTAAGAAGAATTACTCTGGCAAACTGATATTACTACTGGCTTAGTAGGGAGTTCAACAGCAGAGCCCACTCTCGTGCAATAAAAATTGCACTTCACAAGTCGCTTATCATCCCAGCCCTTAAAGTCACAAATAAGTCGACGATCGACGTGTTCGAGAGAAAATTACTTCGGAGGTTTTATGGACCCCTAAAAGTTGGCGATGAACCTCGTACCCCAATGAACCACGAACTGAGTGAAGTCTATGGGGACACTGATCTGGTCAAGAGCATAAAACATCAGCGGCTGCGCTGGATTGGACATGTTGTGTATAACAGTGATCAAGCGGAGGGCGAGAGACTTTGGGAGTAAAGCCAAGAAAGACCAAGACCGTCAAGCGGTTGTGATTAAAATATCGGGCCAAATAAGAAGAAGAGCGTTAACGGTATATCGAAGTCGGGTAGGAAAGACAATAACTTACGTTCACGTTTTTATGTAATAAACTTAAGAATTGAAAGAGAGTTTTTACTAAATTGTAAACATATCTAACCTTACCTCGCTAATAAGTTTGGGTAGTACGAGCTGGGAGGCTTTTTTTTACCCAGACTTCTCAAGCAGAGTGAGAATCGGAGAGCATATTTTGCTCTTGCTCTCTTCTTTTGTGCTATGAGCTTTTGCAAATATTTATCCCATCAGTCAAGCACTTCGGCGCTTAACCACCGCTCTTTTGCTCTCTCAAACGCTTATCCCGCGTTCAAAAAATAGCATCAGCCATCTCACTTTGTACTTTTCCCCCCTGCATCAAGAAACACTAAAATAAAATTTAAAGATTTTTGGGTATTTTATTTTCTTTGACCATAGGCAACAAGTTCTTGGGTTTTATGTAACTGCATCAAATAATTTATTTTTATTTTATAAATTAAAGACTTTTTATTCGCAGGTGAGCAAGTCTTTGTTATAAGTGGCGGAGAGGACTCCTATATCTGCATTTGGAATTGTTTAGGTGACTTGGTGTTGAAGCGACGGCAACAATTTGGCGCGCCCATATGGCGGCTTTGCTTTGACTCAACCACAACGACGCTCTTCAGCACTGGCTCAACGGGCAACGTACTTGCCTATAATCTACATGCAGCTCTTAGCCGAAAAGAAAATGATCAATTAACCAAACTTAATTCTTTTGGTTCTTCAAGTACAAGCGACGGGTTTATTACAAATGTAAAATTTGTAAACCACAAACTCATCGTTGGACTGAGCAACAAAAATCGTTTGTTTTATATGAGTCTTAAATCAAATTTTCAAACATGGCAGTTGGTGCCTAATTTTCCCGTCTATAAATGTACAGTGCTGGCAGTGTATGATGGGCTTGTAGTCACCTGTGGTTTTCAGCGAGCCACACTGTTTAGTTACAATGCACAAACCGAACAACTAGAGCAACATTTCGACGGCGCCAGACTTAAAGGTGCAATACGTGGATTTCAATTTCTGAACAAGGACCTCTACCTCATATCCGATAATATGGGAAATTCTCAATTATTGAGGGGACATCAGCTAAATGTCGAGGCACAAATATCACTTATCAATTGCCAGGAACCCTGGATAACAGCCGCGCTGCTAGTGTCGCAGAAATTTCTGGTGTTAAGTAATCGAAGGGGTTGTGTCATGGTTTACTCCCGAAACGATACTCAATCTAATTTTCACCTTAATAGCAACCTTAAACGTGTTCACGGTCACATGGGGGCCACTCTACTGAAATTGCTGACGTTGAATGATCACGAAGCTTGCATTCTTAGTGCTGGGCATGAATCAGTCATAAAGTTTCTTCGACTTAACCTAATAGACGGTAGCTTAAGTGTTTGTAAGCGTGAATGTGTACCCTTAAGATGGATTGAGGCGTCACCATCTCATGATATTCTGCTCGGTTTCAACGACAATTATTTTGTGGCTTGGTCTCGTCAACATGATGTATTGATGCAATTGCAATGCGGCGGTGGTCACCGCTGTTGGGATTATCAATACCACGACGGAGAACTTTCTCTAATATTCGTTAGACAAAAGCAGGTTTATTATTATAACAACATGCTTTACAATAATGCCTTGCATATTCGACGCAATAGCTGGCACATTCGCAGTTGCAATATACTGCGTCTTCTCGCTACAGAGCGCACAAAACAACCATATATAGCATCAGCAGGCGATGATAATATTATAAAACTCAGTAGAAACTATGATAATATGATATTGCAGTGTGGTGAGCTGCATTCTCACATTTCCAGTGTACGCCATTTGGCCGCCTATCCGCTGAAGTGTGCAAGTGATGAAAAGTCGTGGCTAATCTTTTCGGTAGGAGGTCGAGCGCAGCTTTGCATTAATCAAGTGATGTTGAAGGATTGCTGCGTAAGTGAGCTATGTTCTCATACTGTACGAAATACAGCAAAACTCTCTAATAGTGTGGTGGAAGCACGATTAATGGGTATCGACGTATCGCGACATCCGGAAACGCAAACATTTTCTTTATATATTGCCAGTGCGGATGGCAAAATTTCATTGCATCACTGGCATATGAATCAGCCATTTGATTTGAAGTTGCTCTGCCTAATCGACTTAAAGAGATGTCCTCTTCAGTTGCAGTGGCTCAATAGCTCTGGTCTTCTGCTTATCGCAACAACGAATGGAGAGCTTTATATTTACAATGAGAAATTAAGTACGAAATACTTGCAGTTTCAGCTGCACGATGCAGGTGTGAATACTTTGGATACATACGTCGCCGACGAGAGATTGCACATTTTGTCCGGCGGTGACGACGAAAATGTAAAGCATACTATTTTACAGCTAAATAGTAACATAACTGTTCAGCAGCATGTTGTATTTTCGGGTCTACACAATGCACAGGTAAATGGATTGACTTTACATTGCCAAGATGAAGCATTGTTTGCATATACGTGTAGCGTAGACAAACAAATCTATAAAATTAACTTGAACACTCATGAGTACACAAGAGTTGGCCACACGTGCATAGACGATATTAAAGGTATGGTTTTGGATAAAAACAACCGCATGTATCTTTACGGCTCTGGACTAGAAATATTACTCCAAAACGATTAAAATGCGTTACTACTTTATACGGAACTCCAAAACTACTAATTCGGAATAGTTCTTTTGTAATGAACCTGAACACAATCTTTTTTGAACTGCCTAAATTAATAACCACTTTGACCAAAAAGAGTAATTTTATAGTCCCGTACGGCTATATAGGCCCCGAAAAGAACAGCAATTAGAAAAGTCAAGATTTCTATATTTGTAGTTACTCACCTTTGTTAACAGTCATAGCTCCTGAGCTCGAACGAGCCAAGACTCTCTAAATATCTTAATTTGATAAATACATTACAAATGTACCTGCCGAAAAATGTACATATAGGGGTTTCCATAATTTCGAACGTGACCGTTGTACAGTGTACAATTGAATCAAGTCAGAATAAAGCTAATTTTCAAATCGTTCCAATTTTTATTAAATAGCTCTTAAATATGAATTAGTGCTAAAGTATATACAATCCTGTTTCCAAAATACGAAGCGATTCGAACGAGACAAAAACATGCTGTTTTAGGGACAATCTTTATTAAGGCAATCTCTAGCAAAACCTGACACAGTTTTTGAGTTCAAATAGGTTAGGGGTGTTTTTAAAACGTTAAACGGAAGAAAAGCAAAACGAAAATATGTATACACCCAAATGACACACGCAAAATGTAAATTACCTACCTAAATGCAATGTAATGCATGTACATAAATTGAAATTATCCCCCACGGACAGCAAATCCGTATGTGGAGTGTATCTCTGTAGGAGATACGAGTTGATGTTACTATTTAAGAAAAGGATTTTAAGAAATATATTTAGTACATTTGAAACATTTCCCTAGTGTTTATTTTATGTTTGTGGCTGCGTTGGGCTGGGTTGGTGTAGTCAGCGAGTCATAACAGGTGAGTTCAGACACAATTTGGCCAACTACCAAAATTTTTGGCGTCAGCTGCGGATACCACAAGTGCCAGTTGCCAGGTGCCATTTATGTTTAGAGAAATCGTATGTATTTTAATTGCCTAATCAGACTGTCATATAAAAATCAGACAGCATACCAGTGTGTCTAAACGCTCCCGTTACTGAACCATTGGGTGGACAGAATGAACTTTAGTAGAGCTGAGACCTCTAGCTCGGATGTGTCCGAGAGGTTGAGTAGGAGTGGTTCACCTGGTGTCCTAAGTCTTCTACTACTCAGAGCGGGGCAGTGTCAGAGAAGATGTACTGATTTCTCCTCTTCTTTGAACCTGCAGCTTTTGCAGAAATCCGGGTAAGTGACGCCCTGGCCGTTCTCCAACCAATCGTTTGGTCAGGTAGGTGGCAGCTCCGCTTGGTACAAACTACAGTTATCAGGAATTCGGAACGAGGTATAGGTAATTGATTAGTAGAGCTACCCCTAACCAAAAACTCTGAAAAAAAAAATCTTCGATGGATCGCGAATTTACAAGAATTATGAAGACTTCAGATCGCGGGGGACTCCCGCGGTTCAATGGTAAAAATTATTTGAAAGTTGAATTTTTTTGTATAAAAAACAGATTGTTTTTTGCCTTAACTGTCATTATTTCTCAAAAATAATTTATATATGTATATTTGTATAGGTGTGCTATTGTAATGGCGCTATACATTGGATGAAACTGCTGTAAACTATTTTCCACACCACCAATTTGAGGTATAGTTCAAGGCGCGTTTTTTTTTATGTGGTTTAATGCCATTGACTACCAAATATAGTTTTAAGATACTCACCACAGAGGCTATACGTCCTTACGATCCTTCCGCCGCTTCCTCCTCATCCAATCCATTCGCCGCTTCCTCTTTCAATCCTTCCACCCCTACCTCCTGTCCAATCTTTCCACCCCTTCCTCCTGTTCCAATCCTTCGACCGCTTCTTCCTCTCCCTCTTCCTGTGCAGTTTGTTAAATTAGGCAGTGGTAATTTAGTAGTTGTACATACGTAGCTAAAGGCATGAATGCGCCGCTGGCAAAATTGTTTGAAATAGAAACACAGGCAATAATTAAAAAAAAAAATCGCGCGATCTTATTTTTTAGAGCGAAGCTCTTTTACGGACGGTCGACTGGGGGGTAAATCCAGAAAACGATTGTCTTTGCGACAGATTTTTTGGCTACGCTTTTGACTTTGCAAAGTCAGCAGCGTTTGTGTGTGAGCTCACTCAGTGCGTGCGTGTATATGTGTATGTATGCAACTTTCATGTATGCAGAAAATTATAGGCGCTCTCTCATTTTCTCCCGCACAGGCACTCTCTGCTGCCGACGCGTTCGTTGGGCTAAGGGTGCTCAAGAACATTTTTTTTGAAATCGAATCATGTTTATTTATTGGTGTTATATAAGTCTTCATTTACATTTCGTTTGAGATCAAAATTTGAAAACATATTTTGAACTTAAACAATCCACGGCATTATTGCCACGTCTAGAATGGCGGCTTTGTATATATTTGGTGAAGTTGCACAATTGTGCTCTGGGGGGGCTTCAGCACCCATAGCCCCCCATTCAGAATATAAGATTATTTCATCTCAAATTTTTGAGAACAAATGTTCATCACCGAAAAGTATAAGTATCCATTCAGACGTGCGGCTTGGCAACAGCCTAACGAGCTAACACGTCCGCCGTCGAGTCGTTGCGCGCTGGGCGTCTTGGGCTCCACTCCCAGTAAGTCCGAAATTTTTTTATTTTTTTTAATTTAATTTACTAAGGCAGGTGGGGTGTGGTACAAGGCGGATGTCTCTGCGGATTCGGAGCTGATATCGGACCTGGACTTGGAATTGGATCTGGTCCTGGACTGGATCCTGGACCCTGGACCTCAAATTTTTGTTATACCCTTGCAAAGGGTATTATAATTTTGCCCAGAAGTTTGCAACGCATAGAAATATTCATTTTCGACAACATAAACTATATGGATTCTTGATCAGGGTGACGAGCTGAGTCGATTATGCTTTGTCCGTCCGTCTGTCTGTGTGTCCGTTTTTACGCGAACTAGTCTCTCAGTTTTAAAGCTATCGAGCTGAAATTTTGCACAGAGCCTTCTTTTTGCAGCATACTACTAATATGTCGGAATCGAACGGATCGGATGACTATATCTCAAAGCTCGCATAGGAACAATCGGTCGGAAAACTAGTTTTAGTGAGAAAAACTTTTTTCTATTCAATGGAAACGTCTCCAAACTTTGTAATCGTAGGTTTTCTTTGTTTTTTTATAATTCTCGCAAGTTTTATTAAAATCGGACAACAACATGGTATAGCTGCCATTAATAAGATATTTTTGAAAAACAGTCTTAGTTAGAAAAACATTTTTGTTTTTAATGGTAACATCCTGCAATTTGGCATTGGTTTGTTTTACATGCTTTCATATAGTTTTAAAAATTTTTGCCCAAATCGGATGACTATATCATATAGCTCACATACGAACAATAGGTCGGAAAATGGGAAAATCAGTATTTTTTGAAAATATTAAAGCGAGCACTTGCAAGGGTATAAAAACTTCGGCACAGACGAAGTTAGCTTAGCTTTCTCGTTTTAGTTTAAAATGTTCTCAAAAACTGAAAATCCGATCATGATTAGTTTTTGACAACGAATGTGCTCATATTGACACCAATGTTCACGGTTTTTCACTCTGTGTATGCTCAAAAAAATCGACAATCGAAAATTGATTTTTGAAATGCAAAATTCGCGAGTCTGGTCATTGTGCGTCGCGGGGGGACGACATAGTTCCGACGACATTATTTCGACAGAAAAAAACGACATAATTTCGATAAAAACGACGAAATTATGTCGTTTTGAAACGACATTATTCCGACAGGAAAAAACCAACATAATTTCGATTGAAACTATGTCGTTTTGAAACGACACTATTTCGACAGGAAAAAACGACATAATTTCGATCGAAACTATGTCGTTTTGAAACGACATTATTCCGACAGCAAAATAATTCTAGTTGGGAGGTCGAATTTATGTCGTTTTAAAACGACATAATTTCGACAGAGAAAAAAGGACATAATTTCGATCGAAATTATGTCGTCTTGAAACGACATTATTCCGACAGGAAAAAATCGACTTAATTTCGATCAAAATTATGTCGTTTTGAAACGACATTATTCCGACAGAATGTAAACAAGGCTTCAAAATGTTGTCGCTAAGCCCTTGTTTAAAATTGGAGGTCTTTTGCAACTACGGCGATTTAATTCCAACATGCCACAGTCCTGCGAGTTCAAAATTTACTGCCAAATACTTAATCTGAAGACGCTATCAGAAAAATGTATGAAATCTTAATTTGAGTCGATCGATCTGTATAATTAAATGTGTAAAGATATTTTCATGTAAATGTTGACCGCGGCTGCGCCTCAAATGGTTCATTCCCTCCACACTGGTCCAAATGACACAAATTTTGGCCAAAATTCAACACATTTTTTTTAGTGTAATGCAAAACCAAATTTTTTTCCAATAGATTATAACCAAGAGCAGTTAAAAATTATAGTGGTACAATTCAAATTGTAACACTGCAAATTTAGGCAGCCCTGGAAGTCAGCTGATCAAATTTGTGGCACATACCTCAATAATTGGAGTTTCGACCAAAATTTTGCAATTTGGACGATCATGCGATATAACGCCTTAAGACTATTTTTTGTCGGGCTATGTTAAGGCTCATACTTAAAATTTTAAATATTTTTTACCAATACACTTTGGCCAGAAATCTCATATTATGGCCAAAACTCTGTAATTTCTGCACCAGACTTGCTAGGAAGCTGAAATTTTAGCTGAATTTTCAAAATGTTCTAAATAGATTGAATTTACCGTAAATAGTTCTTTAAAAAATAAAAAAAAAGTTGAACATATTTATAATCCAATTCAAAGTTGCAAAATTTTTCAACTTTTTGGTTTTTTAATTTTAAAAAAAAAACTGTTATTAGATTTAAGCCAAACTTTGCAGAGAGGTATATATAAGTATACATTATTTAAAAAAAAAATAATTGTCAAGATCTGATAAGTTGTTTATGAGTTATTAACCCAAATTGGTAGAGACTTTGACTGCTCACCACGTCAAGAATTTTCAGTCCAACTGACTACTTTCACCGTTATTTCCCTTTATATACCGTGATCTTTGTATTCATTGCTTAAAAAACAAAAAAACAAAAATTTATTAAATTAATAAAAAAAATATTTTTTTTATTATTTTTGTATTCTAAATGCGGGCTTCTAAAAGTAGGTTACCCACTTTAATCCATGGGACTGTCAATAGCTCTGAGCTTTTAGTTCATGGGCAAAATGTTGAAAATACTCACAGAACAAATTAAAAAACCCTCAAATCTTTTAAAATTTTGGAAAATAGTTAGACCATTCGAATCTTCTGTTGTAATCGACTCTGCAAAAATATAAAATTCTGCCGAAGGTTCGATCCTGAGGTTGGAAACCATTTGTGACCAATGCACTAATTTATAGTACTTATGTATCTGTAGCGTTGGGATAATACTGTAATAAAATTAAATTAAAAAGTATACTTCTCGGCTGACTAATTGCAAGCTTAACAGAAATGAAATAAACATTCAAGGGTTTTTGGCTCGCACTGTTGCACTAAAACGATCGCTTTAACAGGCAAGATGTGTTTACCTGTGTGGATAACGAGAACGATGATGAGGAACGCATGAATTTGCAGGATATGGCGGCTTTAAGCATATCAACATCATCGCTGACTTCGACTCATTCAAATCTAAGCGTACTGGCTGAGTCTTCATTTGTTCAAGAAAACCCTTATAACGTTTGTTTAGAGAACCCAAAATCTGTTGTTTTAACGCCTTGCAATCATATTATGTAGTTTGTGCGAATCGTGTTGGGATAGAATAGTTGCTGAAAATCTATTAAAAAACGAAAATTCCAGACGTATTGCTGAATTAGATGGCGTGGTTTATGAAGAACAAAAAGCAAGCTGCCCAAATGCAATCAAGTTATAAACGAAGCAATTCGAAATGTATATGTTTACAATTAGTAAACATTAAAGCTAAACTAAGACACTGCATAACTGAAATATGAGTTATTTTGTTTCAAACATATTAAACATAAAATCTTAACTTAAAAACTGCATAGCTGAAATATGCATTATTTTGTTTCAAACATATTAAACATAAAAGCTTAACTTATACACGACATAATTGAAATATGTGTTATTTTGTTTCAATAAATAAAAAAACTAATAAAATTTACTTTGGAGATTGATCTCGGGGTAGGGCTGCAAAACTATCGATAGTGGGTACATCGATAGTTTTTAACTTCGATGTTTCAAAACCTCGATGTTTTCCAAAAAAACATCGATATATCGTTAAAACATCGAAAATTTTTCAAATATTTTAGATTGCGGTAAATACCATATATCTTATGCTATATTAAGAAAAATATAGAAAAGGCAAACATTAATTTTGTTTGTGTAAAATAATGTTATTAATTTCTTAATAATAAACGAACAAAATTTATATTTTCATTTTTTTTTTAATTCAAAAAAACAAAAATTAGGTCTTCACAATTCACCGCCAATTATTGCTGTAAGAAAGTATTACCAAAAAATTAATTTATAAAATTATACACATTTTTAACTCAACAAACACTTACGCGTAGCTTGAAGCGTCACCATGCAGTGGAGGGCTGCCAACTCAGCCACTTTGTGGCTAGAACTAGCCACTTTTTGAGCGGGTTAGCTTTTTTTTCAAAATGATCTAGCCACTTCTAGCCATTTCGTTTATTTGCACTTTGGAACACAAATTTCGGTTTGTTAATGCTGCGTTTAACCAAATTGACCTTTTTTTTTTTTTTTTGCTTATTAATCAAATTTTGTCGTATTTCAACTAATAATAATTGTAAAAATGGACCCAAAAAATCTGGCAGCACTGATGCAGTGAAGCATCCGATATATCGATGTTCAATTTTTAACATCGATACATCGGACCATTTTGAAAACCTCGATACTATCGATAGTAACATCGATAGTTTTGCAGCCCTATCTCGGGGTTTTGGGAAGTAATTACACCAAGGCTGCAAACCGAACCGAACCAGCTCGATTCCGGAATTCCGACTTTTATTTTACTGAGCATCTAACATCTACCGAACATCTAAAGCTAGAATTTAACCTCCTGTCTTGCGACTTCTTCTGTTATCTGGGCGGTTTTGGGAGACTGAATTTTACAATCGGCAGGAAAGTTTAATGAAAAAATCTATAAAAATGTTCAGAATTACCTTTAAAGTGCCCATATTAGCCTCTGTTTTTTTAAGATCCTCGACTCCAAAGTTTATTAAAAGATTCTTAAAATAAGAGCTTAACATTACTCTGATAATATTTTTCTAATGCAGAATACGAAATGGAATTTTACTTCACAGTTAGCTCTATTTTGAAGTTATGCTGTCAACGCGGGTGCATCTTTTTCCCGAAGGCTCGCCGGAAATGACGACACAATGGCAGAGCTTTTAATATTTTGCTTCAAAAATTTTAGTGATTCCTCAATAAGTGTGTATCCTTAAGACAATAAAAAATTTTGAACCAAATAATTCAGTTTTTATACTAAAAAAAAATTATTGAAAATATTGAATATATTTTTTCCCCTACGAAACCCATGTAACTCCTTAAAGCAAATATAATTTCCACAGATAAAACCGACATTATTTTGATCGAAATTATGTCGTTTTGCAGCGACATAATTTCGACAGAGAAAAATCGACATAATTTCGATCATGTTCCACGACGCCCACTTCTTTTTTAATAATTGCCTGTGCTTCTTTTTAAAAAAATTTTGCCTGCGGCACATTCATTCATTCAATGACTTACCTCGGAAAATTCCACATTATTAATTATGTTGCAATGATTTTGGTTGTAAAGCTTCCTGATTTCCAAAAATTTTTGGTGGATTCTCTGGGAGTGATCCGGGAACTTTTTGAAAAATTGAAACTTCGCCAGGTATCCGATGTAATGCTGATTTTTCAGGGTTCGTAAATTAACACACATTATTTTTAACATGAGAAAAATTAGCACAATGAAAAAATACAGTTTATTTTTATTTTCACACGTGTAAATAACATTTTTTTTCACATTTTTTTTCATGAAACTAACACGAACATTTTTCTCACGCATGATTCTATCACGCGTGTGGGAAATTTTAGCAGCCTTCTGTAAAAAAATAAAAATTGCGATCGGCTGCGTTCTGACCTGATTGGTCTGTATTTTGGAGATGAGCTGTATTTTGGAGATGTCTCGGCTAATATCCAGCAGCCGATCGCAATTTTGATGGCCCTCAGGCACAGGCACTCGCGTCTTAAAATTTTCCACCCCCGTTTGTCAGCTCAGTGTGCCTGGCCGAGCCGCAGTCGCGCACGAGAATACGACACACAGCCGACTCTTATATACACACCAGAGATCTGCACGAGTGCACTGCAACTACAAGTGCACTGCATAAGTACTTGATATTTTCACACCCGAGTGTCCCAAGCACTGCAACAAAATGTATACAGTAGTATTTCTACTCGCGGCATATTTGTGGTTCGCACACGAAGTGCCAAAAACACTCGCGCCACTCGCGTTGCTTATTGCTAATACTCATACGAAAAGAGAGCTCAAAAATTTGAGTGTGGAATTATCCACCAACAATTCTGGCAACGCATTTTCTACTTGTCGCTCACTCACTTGAGTAATTTTTTTGCTCATGCTTGCTTCTTGTTGTATTTTTTTTACTGCTGGCTTTGTGTGTCCGCTCTCTGATATGTCTTCGGCTTCTGTCCGTCTTTTTCCTTCCTCGGCAAATTGATCTCTAATTCACGACTCTGCTTTGACGTCGACGTCAGCAGAACCGAATTCTGTGCGCATTGTTGTTGCATTGTATGAGGAGGAGGAGGATTTGGAGGCGGAGGAAGAGGAAAGAGCAATACACAATACATACATATATATTAGTAGTGTGTGAGCTGAGAGCACGGAGTATTTTGCGTATTCCTCTTCGCTCTTTGAGTAAAATTAGTATGTATACTGCAAAGTGCTAGTGCGTCCGCTACCTCAAAGACGAAAGCAACATGCTGTGTCGCTCAAAGCAGAGACAATCAAATTTGACATCCGCTCAAAACAGACACCAGTCACAGAAGTACTAGTACGAAAATGAGTGAGTATATCATTTGACTAGACATTTTGAGTGTCGAGTGGTACTGCGTACGCTTTTTCAGCGAGTGTACTCCAGTCAAGAAAACAGGCACTCGTGCAGATCTCTGATACACACCAACACCAATGCAGTGAAAAAAATATTCTGAAAATTTTTTACACGCGTGTGAGAAATTTTGTGAAAAAAATTTGCTCTAATTTTTTTTTTCAGAAGGCTGCTAAAATTTCTCACACGCGTGATAGAATCATGCGTGTGAAAAATGTTCGTGTTAGTTTCATGAAAAAAATAATTTTTTTCTTGTGAAAAAAAAATGTTATTTACACGTGTGAAAATACAAATTTTTTTCATTGATGTTAATTATCATGACTGAAAAATATCATTTGTGCATTTTACGAACCCTGGCTTTTTTCTTCCAAATTTTGGAAGCTGTTGTGACCGCATGTCTCTCCAAAGCCTTTCGACATTCTGCGTGTGGACTTCAGTTGTGGGATCAACAAAGTTTTTTGAGTGATTTACAGTTTCATGTGTAAGTCCCTCTTCCTCCAGGCAATTGTACGCCTTCCAACAATCCGACATAATTGTGGTTCCCGCGGCGATGCGATTCTGAATTATTTCCAGCAGTGTCTCTTTTCAGCGATCTTCTACCGTCTTTCTTAAGGACCAGTCTATGTAAACCTGCCGAATAAAATTTTTCCAGTCAATAATAGTGGGCCTGGACCACCCAAATTCGATTTCCAAGAAATTGATCTCACCAGCTACTCTCACAGTGTCCCAAACAACAAACTTTGCTATTTGCGGTATACTGAGTGAGGACTCAGCAAAGAATGTGTTTTAGCGGACACTTTCAAAAATCTCGCACTTCTTTTTTACTTCTTCTTATGAGCTCCTTTCTGGACGGTCATTATCTTCCTACACCGGAAACGTCCATTCGCTGCCGTGCACTTTGAACCGCATTTTGGACACGTTTTTGACTTTAAAATCCAGCCGTGATCTTCAACAAATTGCATTATCTCCTCATCCGACTTAGCGTAAAACTTCATTAGCGTATTTACGCAACTTGGGCAACTCATTTTTCGTCGATGTGATCGATGTGGTCAGAGTTTACAACGAATATTTTGCTTACCAGAAACAATTTCTTGAATTTATAAAAGACAGTAAAGGCAAAAAACACTCTTTTTTTAAACAAAAAATTGCAACTTTCAAATAATTTTTACCATTGAAATGCGAGAGTCCCCCGCGATCTGAAGACGTCATAATTCTTGTAAATTCGCGGTCCATCAAGGTTATTTTTTTCATAATTTTTGGTGTGGGGTAGTCATACATGGTTTCCTTTCAAAGGCATTTTAAAATTGGCTGATTTTGTTGATTTTGTTGTTCGAAGTAGGTGATTAATATGGCTTGTGCGGGTTGTGAAACTTCAATTTCAAAGTTTGTATCGATGTCTGAATCCGAAGACATTAAGTTCCTGATAAATCATAATGTCATATTAATGGAAATGAACTGTCCAAAATGTGGTGAACTGTGGAAAATTTCGTTCAAATGTCCGAGGCCCGTATAAGAAGAAAAAATCGAGTGCAATTTTGTAGAAAGTTTTCGCAAAACCACTTTTTTTGCCGTTACCGAATTTTCCATAATAGAAATTTGTTATGAGGGATGTAGTCAAATTAAGATTCGAAATTGAGTTTTTGGAGGCCGGAATGGGGTGGTCTCGTCAATCTATAGTTGACTGGAAAAGTTTCCTGAGGGAGGTATAAATTGACTGGAATTCTAATAACAGCCGTTCCGTTATGGGAGGACCTGGAAAGGTAATTAAAATTGACGAGTCCAAAGTTGGCAAACGGAAGTTTAACTGTGGAAGAACAGTGGAAGGCCAATGGGTGTTTGGAGGCATCGAGCTGGAGTCCGGTGAGTTTTTCATAGTGCCAGTCGAAACCCGCTACAAAAGTACGTTTCTCAGCGTTATTAAGGAGCGGGTTGACGATGCCTCCTTTATAATGTCGAACAATTGTCTTGAAGCCAAATGGTATGGTATACATGAAGTTCCAATTCCATAAGAAATTTCAAATTTATTCGCACAGACCTCATGAAATATTAATGGCCATTAGCCATCTGTATAACCCAAGGATAGAGTTGAATGTGAACGCAGGTGTCCATTTTGATTAAAAAAAAAATTCTCCTGCGATCCCAATATTATAATTATGGCCCCATTCCTCAGGATTCCGTTGAGGCATAAAAAAGCATGGCTGGCAGCAAGTGTGGAGTAGGCCATCTGGGGAAATCGTAATAAAACAAGGGCGCTGCAATCGAGTGCCCCGACCACAAATTTTACAAATCTGAAACAAACTTGCAAGCAAAACATCGTTTTGTCGACTCGGCTGTTGATGCTGATCAAGAATATATATACTTTATGGGGTCAGAAACTTTTTCTTTTCCCTGTTACATACTTTCGCAGAACTTTATGATCCCCCTTTCTCATTTTTAATGGGAACAGGGAAAAAAATAGGTAATTGTTTAGTAGAGCTACCCCACACTAAAAATTCTGAAAAAAATATCCTCGATGGATCGCGAATTTACAAGAATTATGACGTCTTCAGATCGCGGGGGACTTCCGCGGTTCAATGGTACAAATTATTTGAAAGTTGCTTTTTTTTTGTATAAAAAACAGATTATTTTTTGTCTTAACTGTCATTATTTCTCAAAAATAATTGATATTTATTTGTGTAGATGTGCTATTTACCGACTTTTTCTTCGTTTCCTAGTATGAAAATGGCGCTATACATTGGATGAAACTGCTGTAAACTATTTTCCACACCACCAATTTGCGGTATAGTTCAAGGCGCGTTTTTTTTACGTGGTTTCCCCAGAAGGCCTAGTCCACATGTACTCAACAATGTGAGATGGTCGCTGGAATATAAATGTTAATGCCATTGACTACCAAATATAGTTTTAAGATACTCACCACAGAGGCTATACCTCCTTACGATCCTTCCGCCGCTTCTTCCTCATCCAATCCATTCGCCGCTTCCTCTTTCAATCCTTCCACCCCTTCCTCCTGTTCCAATCCTTCCACCCCTTCCTCCTGTTCCAATCTTTCGACCGCTTCTTCCTCTCCCTCTTCCTGTGCAGTTTTTTAAATTAGGCAATGGAAATTTAATAGTTGTACAAAGCTAAAGGCAAGAATGCGCCGCAGCCAAATTTTTTTTAAAAAGAAGCACAAGCAATAATTAAAAAAAAAATCGCGCGATTTGCCTGCGGCGCATTCATGACTATTAAAATGACTTACCTCGGAAAATTCCACATTATTAATTATGTTGCAATGATTTGGGTTGTAAAGCTTCCCGATTTCCAAAAATAGTTGGTGGATTCTCTGAGAGTGATCCGGGAACTTTTTGAAAAGCTGAAACTTCGCCAGGTATCCTATGTAATGCTCTTTTTTCCTTCCAAATTTTGAAAGCTGTGACCTCATGTCTCACCAGCTACTCTTACAGTGTCCCAAACAACAAACTTTGCTATTTGCGGAATACTGAGTAAAGACTCAGCAAAGAATGTGTTTTTGAGGACACTTTCAAAAAACTCGCACTTTATTTTTTGCTTCTTCTTATGAGCTCCTTTCTGGACGGTCAATATCTTCCTACACAGGAAACGTCCATTCGCTGCCGTGCACTTTGAACCGCATTTTGGACACGTTTTTGACTTTAAAATGCAGCCGTGATCTTCCACAAATTGCATTATCTCCTCATCCGACTTAGCGAAAACTTCATTAGCGTATTAACGCAACTTGGGCAACTCATTTTTCGTCGATGTGATCGATGTGGTCAGAGTTTACAACGAATATTTTGCTTACCAGAAACAATTTTTTCAATTTATAAATGACAGTTAAGGCAAAAAACAATCTAATTTTTAAACAAAAAACTGCAACTTTCAATTAATTTGTACCATTGAACCGCGAGAGTCCCCCGCGATCTGAAGACGTCATAATTCTTGTAAATTCGCGGTCCATCGAGGATATTTTTTTCATAATTTTTGGTGTGGGGAAGCTCTACTAAACAATTACCCTATATTTGGTAGTCAATGGCATTAACATTTATTTTCCAGCGACCATCTCACATTACTGAGCACATGTGGACTAGGCCTTCTGGGAAAACCACATAAAAAAACGCGCCTTGAACTATACCTCAAATTGGTGGTGTGACAGTTAAGGCAAAAAACAATCTGTTTTTTATACAAAAAAAATGCAACTTTCAAATAATTTTTACCATTGAACCGCGGGAGTCCCCCGCGATCTGAAGACGTCATAATTCTTGTAAATTCGCGGTCCACCGAGGATATTTTTTTTATAATTTTTGGTGAGGGGTAGCTCTACTAAACAATTACCACTCGGCGGATCTTGTCAAGGAATTAATCATTGCTTCCCCAACAAGAGGTTCGTCTTTAAAAAAAAAAGCCAGAAAATGTGATGTTGAAACAGAGCGTTTTTCAGCTGATCAAGCACTTGCCTTGATAATAGATTCAAATTTATCCACGCACCAGTACCTCTCTCTACAGCAACACTCTTTACTGTGAATAAAATATGTGCTTAAATTGATTTGCAATCGCTAATAGATAACACTGGGAAAAGATTAATATGTGCACAGGAAGAGGTTTTTATGTCTTTACCGAAATTTAAAGATGAAGTAATCTTAATTTTAAAATGGAAAAGCGATGGCGCTGAACAAAATCGGTACAAGCAAACATTTTCAGGTGGATGTTTCTCAGACGAAAGCTTATTTTCTATATCTATGTTTCCTATTCAACTTAAATCATTGATAAAAGGGGACACAAGCATTTATTGGCAAAACCCTGCCCCAGCCTGAACCAGATACTATCGTTCAATCAAATTAATATTCACAAAAGAAACACGTGTTCTAATTATAAAGGAAGTGAAGAACATCCAGGATCAAATTGCAATTTTAGCTCCAACATGCATAGAAACAGACTCCAGTGTGACCGTTCAACAGCAAAATACCACCAAATATCGAGCTGCTTTCGATTGCATGTAAATTAGATTGGAGCTCATTAACATGAATGACTCTAAGATTGGCAAAAAATGGCAATTTTTTTCTATTTAGAGCATGTTCTGGAAGTATTCCGCTTATCCCCCATGTGCCGGAACCATCGAACACGATAGAATATAGAAGTTATACTCATTAAAGCAACAAGAGTTTTGGAATTTTTCTTACTTCTTAGGTGTTGATGAAAGAAAATTTTACAAAATGTTCCAGTAAAGGTATTAAGCCCTGGGTTTGAAAATTTTACAGTAAAACTATTCAAGATTAAGAAAAAAAATTAACACACTTGGGAAACAAGACACTTACGCAATAATTTTTATCACTTTAATTGTGTCACTGGCTGCTTGTTGTCAAATGTAACTTGGCAAGCGTTGCAATGAGGCCTGTTTAATGACCATTTTGTTGCTGTTAATGATAATTTCATTCGGATTTTTTGTTTATTTCTATAACAATTGGATATAGCGTCTGCTTCGACAGCTAATGATCCCTTGCGCCAGCCTGGATTGCTTCGGCGCTTTGTCTCAATGGCAACATAGCCTCAGTCCGTGCGACGTTCACTGCCGAGTCTATTTCGGAAGGAAGGCCTATTTCTTGCGACTTCTCATCCCTGCTATCGTCTTTCTGCTATCTTGCCCCAATCATTTCTTTGCTTTTCGGATTGCGACCCTGTCGAGTTCTTGGCGGAGGAGTCCTAGTCAAACCTCCTCCCGCTATATCTGATCAAATAGTCCAAGCTCGCGTTTTTTGACTTGAATCTTGATCTAAGGACATTTAGGTCGGTATTCTAAGACTATCCAAATTCCTACTTCCTAACCCAATATTCTCTAATATCTTTAGGATGAGGAAATTAATATATTTAATATAATATGTTTGTTTCTTTCAGTTTTAATCCACAAGGCAAACCCTGAGTTTACTCTGCAAATGAAACATCCTATTTTCGAACACTCTCTTCGAAATTACAACAAATGTATAATTGGACAAATTTCATTTATCATAAGGGGGAGAAAAAGGTTAGCTCTAGTCGGAGGCGATCCCGGTTCGTAGTTTCTGCGCTCCTTGCCTGCCACGTGCCTTTGCGCGAGGGGCGCCAACCACTACCATCTTCCATGGGAAGACCGAGAGTCGAGATCTCTAGGCATTTAATCTTCTTAATTCTGGTCTATTGACTGGTCCTGTCAATAAATCAATTGGGGGTTATGGATGCATCGCATGTCGAAATATATATTCCCATGGGCCACCCATACAACATTATCTTTACGATACCAAATGGCTCGCTGACACAGTCTTCCAGTAGAAGTAAGTTATATATAAACTATTTAACATTTGCTCTAATTTTGCTGTTATTTTAGGATCTATTTATCCGGGTTCACCAGGCAACGAGACAACTAGTGACTTACCGCCCTAAGATGCTTAGATCCGGTCTTTCTGCTCGTCCCTCATCTTACGATTGTCAGATAAGTGGACTCGCTGAACATACCAACATAAAAACATTTTACTTTATAAAAACTGTTATCCTCCCCAGGTCATGCGTTCATCGCTGCAATTATGGGCCCACTCCTAGAGTTCCCCATAAGCCTTCGTCTGTCACTTGGCCCTGTTCGGAGGTAGCTTGGCGGGACACACACGCTGAACTGTGAATTTATAATTCTTAGGCCTGCGTATGGAACAAGGCGCATCACCATCCTCTAGAAAATTGGCTTTGCTGACCCTTGATCCCACTTCTAGTCTCACTTGGGCTCCATATTGTTACGAACCTGCTTGATATTTTTGGGCAGGGCTGGCTAGGTCAGCCCAGGGCTGGGCTGGATCCATCCCAGTGCCCACAGGTCACACAATTCACACTTTCAGGAGCGCATCTCTGCCCTTTAACGGTCTAATAGCTATACCAATCACAAATCATAACAAGACACACAAATATGGCACGGACGAAAGAAGATTTGAGGCCTGAATGTTCTACCTCCGCGCACCGGCCTTCCTGTGGTCAGGATGGTTCATTCCTTCCTGCCTGGCCTCCCTCCTACGTTCCTGTACCAGCTTACTTCATTATCCCCAAGCTTCCTTCTCCCCCCTACAGAAAAAAAACTCACACTAACATTTCCATGACGCTTACATTTTAATTGACAAAATTCTTGGGACACCTAAACATAACTTCCTCCGACGGCTCGATTTTTAACGACTAAAAAATACATTAAATATTTAATGAATTTTTTCTTCTTTCCCAGGTCACTCCACGAGCTAAAAGGCAATGTTAGGATACTCACTTTTGGTGGAGACTGAATTTGGAACGACTAAATAGAGTACCTACAAACACTCAGTTTATATGATCGTACTGATTTTAAACCTTTTTTTGCAATGGGCTTCCCTACCCATCCTATTGAAGCTTCAACTATGGACGGCTGGAAAGATACTGACAGGATTTTGGTAAAAACGTTTTCTTCCGATGCGTTTAGTTTGTAAATTTTCCACGATTTTAAAATGTCAAATATTCCCTTTACTTTTAGACCGCGGATCATTCGTTCCTCTAAGTTCGCGCAGGATAGCCTTCACAAGATTGCTTTTCACCCTACTTAACTCAAACACTATAATTTTACACCAATAAGGGACGTATCTTGGTATATATATATATTTATATAGTCACATATCCACCACGCCACGATCCAATACACGATCCAATATATTTATCATAATCTAACACTAGAGTCGAAACCAGACACACAAACCCACCCAAACACATAAATTGCCATATTTTTGGTGCCAATAACAATTCGGGCGGCTTAGACATAAACATAAGACGCAAGCATAAACATCCGCTCCAATCGATATTCCCACCAAGAACAAAACGCTGATGCAGCTCAAATAATCGGCTGATGCAATCCACTCTCAAACTATGAGAATGAGAAAAGAGAGAAAAGCATTATGATCTTGAATCCCAAAAAGCTATTAATCGAGGTTTGCTAAGCAGCAGCTGCAGAACCACGCATCGAGTATTACTTGACATCGCAACCGCGACACATCTTATCGCTTAAGATTGTAATCCTTCATATATAAGTTGTTTATGAAAAATAAAGAAATTAAAATTTTTTATTCAACCCAAACCATTGACTTCTCATTGGCGCAGCCGGTAGGATATGTGTGACGTTTTTAAGGATCAATCAAGATCTTTGTGATAGCACGCTTTGCGAACATTCGCAAAGAAAATACCCAGTGCCAATCGTTGCATACCTATCCGCACAAGAACCCGCGTGGAATAAAATGAAAGTCTAGCCCGCTTAAAACAAAAAAGTGTGACCGCTAGATGTATTTGGAAATAAAATTTAACTTTTAAGCTCGCACTCAAGAACCCTTCACAATTAAAGCCCGATTAAATCAAAAAGTGTGACAGCTTAAAAGTTATGTGAAAAAAAATCCAAGTCGACTTTAAAAATAACTAAAATCGAAAATTCCAAATGAAATAATACCAACAAGTGAACATATTAAAACACAGTCCAACATGACATCGCCAGCCCCAGCAGTAGCTCAAGAACTTCAGCTATCAGAGCAACACCTAGGTTAGGTTAGGTTAGGTTAAATAGGCTGCTCGGCAGAGGCCGAGTTCACCCAGAGGCCTTTTGGCTCATTATGGGTGGGGTTTGGGAAGGGAGGGGGTAGTGGGTAGTGGGTATTGACGGTCAGATTCTGCGCAACTCTCTACTTGAACCATTTTGAGGAATCCACAAAATGAGCCAGGTCTTCTGGGCAGTCGCATAGAAGGTGATGGATGCTTTATACTTCCTCCTCGTTCCCACGGCTACGGCAGAAGTCATGGTGGGGCACGCGCATCCTGGTGGCCATTTGACAGTGCCCCGCTATGACTCCTACCATAGTTCTTATCCTGTTCTTGCTAAAGTGTAGGAGTTGGGAAGTTCTTTTATGTGAGTATCTTGGCCAGAGTAATCGGGAGATGTGACAACCGGGTGCGAGGTCCCATTGTCGTTCTGTCCTATTTCTGGCCCTCCGTCATGATGTCCTGCAGGGGTCTTTGAATGTCCATTACCGCTTGCGTCGCTGGCAGCGCTGAGCCGTTCCTAGCGCACTCGTCTTCTCCCTCGTTGCCCGGTATGCCTGCGTGACCAGGTACCCAGACGAGGGTGATAGAGTGCTGTTGGATTTGGTTCAGTGATGTCGCCGTGCTGCGAACTAGGACGCTCTTTGTGGCGTTTGATGACAGAGCTTTAATAGCCGCCTGGCTGTCGACCAAGGTCGAAATGTTCCTCGGAGTTTCATCCGAGGTGTATATCAATTTAGGCGCCTGTCAGATAGCATAAATCTCTGCCTGGAAAACGCTACACCAGTTTGGTAGACGGAATGAGAGCTGTGTCGCAAGTTCTTCGGATACGATTCCTGCTCCTGTGCCTTCTTCCGTTTTTGAACCGTCTGTATAGATGGATAGCTCGTTCTCCCTGATGGTAGTGTCTTGCTTCCATTCCTCTCTCTCCGCGAACCGTGATCCAAAGTTGTAGTTCCATTTCTGAACTGGTATGCAGTAGTCACTTCCTTTTGCCTCTGCACTTATTCCTACTTCCTGTAGGATACTGCTGTGGCCTGAAGTAGATGTTTTAATAAGTTTCATTTCCCGGAGTCTTTCTGCGCTTCTCGAAGCTTCATACTTCAGGAAAGTGTCTACTGGTTCCAGGTTCAGAATTACATCCAGGGCCGCCTGGGGGGTGGATCGCAGGGATCCTGTAATGCCCAGGCAAGCTGCTCTTTGTACCTCATGGAGGTTGTTTAGGTGGGATTTGGTGTTGGCCGCCTTCCACCATACTAGTGCTCCATAGGTAAGGATAGGTCTGACGACCGCTGTGTATAACCAATGAATGATATACGGTTGCAGTCCCCAATTCCTACCAAAGGTCTTTTTGATGGCATAGTACGCGTCTAATGCCTTCTTCATTCTTTCCTCAGAGTTTCTCTTCCAAGAGTGTCTTGAGTTAAGAATGACGCCCAGATACTTCGCTTCGTTGACCCGTGGAGTGGAGTTGATCACTCGGCTGCTAAGCATGTTGCTTAGCCAGTGAGTAATCATCGGGTGTGAGCCGATATTAGCAAGAGCTGCCGTAATCGATTCGGTCCTGACGTTGTTGAAAGCTCCCTCGATGTCGAGGAAGGCCGCCACCGCAAACTCCTTCTGATTCAGCGATTCCTCAATGCTCCCTACCACTTCATGTAGTGCGGTGTCAACAGATCTACCCTTAAGGTAGGCTGAACATTCGTGGTGTGAGCTTGCTTTTCAGTTGGAGGTCCAGGAGTTTTTCCATCGTTTTCAGAAGACACGATGATAGACTGATGGGTCTATAGTGTTTCGGAGAGTTGTGGTTAACTTCCCTGCTTTGGGGATGAAGACCACTCTCACCTCTCGCCAGTTTTCTGGGATGTACCCCGTGAAGAGACAGCCCTTGAAAATCTTGGTCAGCCATGGCAGCAGATTCAAGATCGATACTTGCAACATGACTGGTCGGATATCATCCGGTCCTGGTGATTTAAAGGGTTGGAATGACTTGATAGCCCAGATTATCTTTTCTTCAGTGATGATTTCGTCAATCATCGTCGTGTCATTTTCCCAGGTGCCTCGCTGATTTGTAGCTTAGTTGACCCGACCTCTGGTTCAGCATCTAGGCAACCTGGGAAATGTGTGTTCACGAGCAGTTCCAGAGACTTTTGGCTGTTTTTTGCATACGTTCCGTCCGGGTTACATAGTAACTCCGGGTTGGATGGATCTTTAGCCAGCACACGTCGAAGTCTGGACGCTTCACTGGTGCAGGCAATATCCTCGCAAAATTTTGCCCAGGAGTCTCTTCTTGCCTTCCGACACGCCCCTTTGAATTTAGAAAAACCCAGTCGGTAGGCGTGCCAGTCTTCTTGCTTGTTGATCGATTTTGCTTTATTGAAGAGCTTCCTCGTCTCTTTCCTAGTCTGGCCGAGCTCCGTTGTCCACCACACTTTGTGGTTGGGCTTTGAGGGTCGACTAACCGGGCAGGATTTAAGAAACGCCCTGCTTAGCACGTCTGTTATCGACAGGGTGCATTCTTCAAGTGCGCCAGGCTGCAACAACTCTACGTCCGAAGGATCGGGGAGTGTTTGACTGACTGTTCTAGCGAATTTTTCCCAGTTTGTTCTGTTAGGGTTCCTATAGGTAGTAGGTTTCTCCAGTTGACATCGAACAGTATCCTGTAGTGGTCCGAAAAGGAGCACTTGGTGGAAACATGCCAGTTGTCAACGGTCAGGGAGCCTCTGCTTAGCGTTACGGTTATGTCCATAATCTGAGCACGATCCTTATATCGGAAAGTGGGGTGTTTTCCCCTGGTATACAGAATAAGGTTTGTGCTCAAAATGTAGTCCAGCAGTGCCTCTCCTCGATCGTTAATGCCCGTACTACACTATTTGGAGTAGTGGGCATTCGCATCACACTCCAGGACAGCTTCGATGCCCTCTTTCTGCGCGTGCCGAATGAAGACTCTGATGCTTTCCGATGGGGGATCCTTTTCCTGGTATGGAAGATAGTCCGAGGCAAGGTAAAGATTACTCTCGTTCGTTCCCTCAATCGTCAGCACTGTGAGGTCCTTGTAACGAGAAGAGAAAAGCACGATAAGCTCAGTTCTTGCCACGATATATGTTCTCGGCTTACCCACGTTTCTGGGGAAGAAGAGATGGTATTCGCGAGCACTCAGTCCACGAACCCTTTCACCTAGGATCCAGGGTTCCTGGACGAGTGCAACATCAACCCTCTCCTCCTCCATGAATCGTAGTAGGTCAACAGAGGGTACAATGGAGTGATGCAGACTAATCTGCACCAACCTTAGATTGTTCTGTTGACCTAACATCCTAGTTCAGAAGTATTGCCCGGAGGCAGCCCAATCCAATCTTCATCTGTCCTTGCTTCTTCAGGATGAGGCTCTTGAATTCCCGACCAATGCTGATCCAGAAATCCTTGCCGTTTGCACTGTCGCGCGTCAGTACGACGGTACGGAGTTCGGTTCCGTAGTCCTTGTTCTGACCTTTGATCATGCTTAGTATGGTTCGGTCCTCCAGGATTGGGGGTGGGATCCATAGCTTCATGATCGAACGTACAGGAACATGGTCCGGTGGTACGACGTCGATCTTTGCGCCAGGCCAAAGTTCACCAACGCCGTGAATTGTGTCGGTGAGAAATCTCAAGGACTCCTCGTTGACACAAGCCACGACCTTAGAGCCTTTATACCACTTGACGCCCTCAAACTCAGCTAGGAATGAATCTTCGCCTCGTGTCATGGCATCGTGGATGGCCTGCATGATGACTCCCACCAGGATGAGCCAGTTATCGGGTGAAAGCATCCCTTCCGGGTTGCCTCGGTCTTCCGTCTTTGTCACAGTTGCCGGTGCTTCCACTTGGGCCGTCGTACTCTGTGCTGGTGCTTGGTCCGAGCTATCCTTAGACAGCCGGTTGTAGCGGCGCACTTTGTACTCGTGCTTCTTTTTGAGTGCTTTCTTCCTTGCGGTCAGCGACTCCAGGGTGCGGCCCTCAAGTGTTCTGAGAAACTTGAGCGATGCCTTGTACCCTGAGCGCTGCTTGCGGTGAGAAGCATCTTCCTTCTTTCTCTTCACTGGGGCCGTGGCCGATGTAGGCTCACCCATTTTCGGTGGCTCGTCGTTGATAGGCATGCGAGCCAGCGCAAGCGCAAGCTCTTTGTCTGTGAAAATGAATTCGCCGTTTTCGACCTCCGGCTCCATGTCCACCCCATCTTGACGATGAAGTGCACCTTCACTTGCCACATTACGCAATGAGGAGGCCAAGTGGTCCACCTCCACACTGGGTTTGCAGTTGCTTGATATCAACGCCGTGGGGCCTGCGTTCTCACCCCGATCCGCCGCCGGAACTGGGGATCCGACTCCCTGCACCGTAACTTCTACTCCTCCAATGACTTTATTCATTTTGCCTATTGACTGGGTTGCGTTTTTGACCTATCCGCCAGGTTTGGACTGCTTTTTGCTTAAGTGCTCCCCCTCGACCTTGCCGGCATGGGTGGCCCTGCCGGTTGCGATTGCTACCGCCGGAATTGCTCTTAGGTTCCTTACACCTACTAAGCCCTCCCACCACGACAAGGTAGCAGTCCGTGGAAGGGAACACCTAAGCCAAGCTCTAAAACAAATTAGGCAGGTGCCCACTTTCACTGGATCATCGGAAGACCTGTGTGCATTCATCAACTTCATAATGCAACTGTACCCAACAAGAGATGTTCGACAACACAGCGTATTATTCAGAGCAATCGACGACGAGTATCCCAATTATCAGCAGCCAGCAACTGGGCAGCCCTCCAAATCGCACTTATCGACGCTTTCAAAGACCAAACACCATTCGAAGAACTTCTAAGGCGTATATTCAATACTCAATTTAAAGGAAGCATCCGTAAGTTTGTCGAAGGATTAGACTATAAGTCTTTTGTTATCTCGAATAAATTAACTCCGGAAGACAATACAATGAACACAAATATTTACACTAATGCAATGAACAACACAATTAAGGACCATCTAATGAAAAAACATCAAGCAAGTCATGACATAATTTCAGATTTAAAATTGAAACAAGTAGCTCAGAAAGAAGGTGTTTTCGACAGCAATTTTTCCGACCGAACAAAATCAAACCAATCCAATGGACCATCAAACTCAAAAGGTTACAACAACCAGAACGAGAAAGCTAAGCTAACTTCGTCTGTGCGGAAGTTTTTATACCCTTGCAAGTGCTCGCTTAAATATTTTCAAAAAATACTCTTTCCCATTTTCCCACCGATTTGGCCAAAAATTTGTAAAATTATGTGAAAGCATGTAAAACAAACAAATACAAAATTGCAGGATGCTACCATTAAGAACAAAAACGTTTTTCTAACTAAGACTGTTTTTCAGACCTATCTTTTGTATGGCAGCTATACCATATAGTTGTCCGATTTTAATAAAACTTGGTAGAATTATAAAAATAACATAGAAAACCTACGAATACAAAGTTTGGAGACGTTTCCATTGAAAAGAAAAAAGTTTTTCTCACTAAACTAGTTTTCCGACCGATTGGGAGCTATGAGATATAGTCATCCAATCCGGTCGGTTCGGACATGCTGACGTGCTAGAAGTCTCTATGCTCTCGCACTCGTATACTCATATGGCCTACTTACTTATTAATTTAATTTGCACATGAAAAAGTTGTGCTACAAGAAAATTTGGAATTGATTCAAGGTATTTTCGATTTGATCCATATTGTTGACAGTTCAAGCTTTAATTTAAGCCTAATTAGAGACTTCTAGCACGTCAGCATTATTCTCTACACGTGATTGAAAAATGGCAAAAACAGGGTTTTTTGAGACTTTGAGACCATTTTTCTCAAAATCTCTACGTGATGGGCACTTTTGGAGTTTGTTCAGCGATGAAATTCCTAAAAGATTATTCTTGTCTGATCTTTGAATCAGAAAAATAATTCATTTTTGTCGACCTGTGTTATCAACAAAACCAAATTATTCTACTGCCCCTAAACCGCCTGTTAAAAGGCAACGCGAACGTGGAAGTGGCCAGCAAAAAATGGACACATCCGAAAACTTTCATCAAGTAGCCTCGGAAACGGAAGAGGATGAAGAAGAGGAACAAACCCATGCATAAACTTGATTTTTAACGATAAAATCAGAAAATGTGTAATTGAAACAGGTTCATCTATTAACTTAATGACAAAAAATCATTTAAGGGTACTGTATACCTATAGCAAAATTTTTTGTTTAAATTATGTGTTATGGTGTTACGAACATCCTCTGAAAATTTCAAGTCAAAAAAATATATCGTTTTTATACCCGTTACTCGTAAAGTAAAAAGGGTATACTAAAGTCGTGCAAATGTATGTAACAGGCAGAAGGAAGCATCTCTGATATCATAAAGTATATATATTCTTCATCAACATCAACAGCCGAGTCGATAGCCATGCCCGTCTGTCCGTCCGTCCGTCCGTCTGTATGAACACCTAGATCTCAGAGACTAGAAGAGCTAGAGCAACCAAATTTTAGATGTAAGCTAGTATTGTCTGCAGGCAATACCGCCCCCGCAAAAAAAAAGTTGAATATCTCCTTCAATTTGTAAGCTGTCGAGCTCAGATTTTGTAGTATAATGCATGTGGCCAATATGTAAATGGCAGAGTTAAAAAAACGTTGCATACTTATCTGAGCCGCATGAGGTTACTAAACACTAATTTCCTTGAGTAACGGGTATTTCGAAGTCGGGCAGGGCCGACTTTAACTTACGCTTTCGCTTTAGAAATGTTTTGTTTTATTTCTTATATTATCTGCACGTTGTCAAATTTTAAGTTTTCCAACATCAAAAAACCCAAAAAAGTTATTAAGTACTAGTTTTTTCATAATATTAAAATTATGAAACACCAAACTTTTTTTGTAGTACGTTTTTATACCCGTTACTCGTAGAGTTACAAGGGTATACTAAAGTCGTGCAAAAGTATAAAAAAATGTTGCATACTTATCCGAGCCGCATGAAGTCGGGCAGGGCCGACTTTAACTTACGCTCTCGTTTTTATCACGTCTTGACGCACTTTAACCCAAGATTCTCAGGAACTGCTTAACCGAATTGGACTATTTTTTTCGGTCAGAGCTAACATCCAAATGAATTAAATCCATGTTTTATATTTATAAAAAAAAAATTGTATTTAATATAAAACAGTTGACGAAACTTTAAACGCGATTATCTCTAAGCCACACAAACGTTTCAAACGATTTGAAGAGTAACTGTTGATCGACTTTTCAAATTTGCAACCAATGAAAGGGGAATAAAAAAGTAGATTTCAAAATTTTGACTTTGAAGGCCCATAACTTTTTTTTTTATTGAATGATCCCATATCTCCTAGTTCACACCATAACCATTTTAGTTCTTAACAAAACCCCGCTTTCACTTTTACTTTCAGATAATCCGTTATCAAACAAGAAAGAAAGTCGGTCAAGCCCGACTATAACATACTCTGTACCAACGAAATTATACACTCAGCACAAATTTTGATGCTGCAGTAGCAGCTGAAAGCCGCGCTGCTGTTGCACTGCAGCAGTCTTTTGATCATAACTCGACAACCGTTCATCCGATCTTCACCATTCCTCCTGGATCGATAAGTTATCCCAATTACTAAATGTGTCCAGAAGAAACGAACGATCTATCTTTAAAACTATGGGAGTAATGACGTCCATATTGCGGGAGGGACGTGGCCAAAATTGAAAATAAACTTGATCTGCCTGCAGACATAAGAAGCATATGTCCCATACATGTCGAACCTCTATCTCTTACCATCTCTGAGATCTGTGCGTTCATACGGACAGACAGACCGACATGGGTATATCGACTCGGCTGTTGATGCTGATCAAGAATATATATACTTAAGTAGGTTGGAGATGCTTCCTTCTGGCTGTTACATAATTTTGAACAAACTTAATATACTCTATGTACCTACGGCACAGAGTATAAAAATCGTGTGAAATATTGGCCTATATTTTGAATTTTTGGACAATTTTGAACCAGATCACAACAATAAGCCTAGCAACAACAACACCAAAAATTTCTTAATTTAATTTAACCGATTACCTATCGAACAAAGAAAACCGCTTGGTAATATCACTTTTAGTTTTTGTGTAATTTATTTTTTTGTAAACAATTTAAAAATGGCACCTGATGGTATACAGTACCCTTAAATTGCAAATCAAAAACAAGCAACTTGACCAGCACAGCATTGATAAAACCATAGCTGTTAAATTGCGATTTCAATTAGTAATCAACTAAATTATTTTTAAATATAATTGTAATGATTATATAATCCGCAGGTATAAAAATGTTTGACTACTAATTATTTACGATTAGAAATTGGCAATTACCAAAAAAAATACGATTTTTTTATTGTTTATTTTCCATAAATTTAATATTCAGCCTTTAAATACACTCGTGCAAAAAAAAGCAGCAGCTCTTTTTGCCTTTTACGTACATCTGTACAATTTTAATATACCCTCTGCAAGGGTATACAAATTCAATTGTGTTTTTTATTTCATTTTTGGTGAATGTCGAGAGCAGAACCAACTGTCTGTCTGTTTTTTAGTCGTTATAACGATATCTATAGCTATCCCTCATTAAATGAATGGTACCGCAGGCACAATTTTTCGGTAAATTGCAGATCAGTCGTGCAATTATACACATTGTGTGAAGTTGCCTCATATAAAGTGCGTGCGTGCATATAGTGGATGAAATTGATGACGATCTGCCAATCTTTGAAAACTATAAGTGGTTGCCTAAACATCAGAGATGTTGCAGCCATACTCTGAATTTGCTCGCTTTAGCTGACTTTGATAAAATTTTGAAAAATAAATGCAATTAAATCAAGTGCTTTATGTTTTTTTGTCTACATTCTAGCCACTGATTGAAACTGTGGTTAATGCTTATTTTTTTACCTTTGAAAAATGCAACAACTTTTGGAAGAAGTGCAAGTGGCCAAAGTCTTCTGAAATAATTGCGGCACACTTGGAATCGTCGTTGTACGATGCAGTTCAAAGGCTACTTTGCCACAAAGAAACGTTAAACGAGCTTTGCGATTAGCTGACCTTGCCACATTTTTCTCCTGGGGACTTACAGTACCTCAATATGTACAAGTTGGTAATGGAACCAATTGCTAAAGCGCTCTACTTTCTTCAAGGAGAAAAAACTTCAATAATGGTACTATAAAAATTCTTATTATGTATACGTTGTGTTTAATTAGAATATTTATTTCATTTAAAGGCCTGTATCCAGCACTGCGGAAAATTCCTGCCAGGAATTTGCTATTTATTTTGAGTGTGTGGAACCCAATTGAAGCAAGCGGAGCGTTCTGTGTCTCTCTCTGTTCTCTATATTCAAGCGTTGTTACAGTCAGTCGCTAGCAAGCATTTATAACATTAATGAATTTAATAATTTTGAACATAATATTCTTTATTTATATGTGCAGCAACACTTTCCCAAGCACTTTTCACAGAAATGTTGTCAAAATGCTTTTTCTCTGTGATTCGCCAAAGACATGGTCTTGCCTAAACTGCTTTTATTTGATTTTATTTATCTTCTCCTCACGTTAAAAATTTCAATTCTATTTTTAGTCTTGCGCACAGTTTTTGTCTCCATCTTTTGCCTAATCACTTCCAAAATAATTGTCAGCAATATTTTCCTGGCCTGAATATCAGCTGTTACTCGTTCCACACACGCTTCCGAAACGCCGCTATTGATACGCCGCTATCTATAAAGTGTGGATTTCGTTCGTGTTGCTGGATACACAACAAACGAAAAAGCAAACTAAAAATTCCTGGCACAGTTTTTTTTATATGAAGTTTGGCAGGAATTTTTAGTTTCCGCTGTGCTGGATACCCGGCTTAACACAGGATTCTTAATACCGGCTCTTATATCCCTGAGCAATAGGCTGCAAAAAATAAGCAGAATGCAGGAGATGTAACAAATTTCTAATGTAATTGTTTAGGTGGAGCAGCGATAGAGAGAAAGGTTTGAACCATATTTCATGTTGCAACCTGCGGCAAATACTGCAGTTGTAGCAGCGGTACTTACCCCAAGCGTCAAAATGAAATGGCTCAAGGTGCCACAGCGATTGAATCCGAAACTAACGGAAGAAAATATAGCCAGCACAGATTTGGATGCACTATATATTTTTGAAGCCAAGCATTGCAATATTTTTAATTTTGAAGGTAAAAATAATAATTTTAGGTACAGCAGGTACCCGACTATTTTGACTTTAATTGTGTTAGTGAGCTCCAGCTCTTCCATTTTGGGCAAAAAATAATGTTTGTAATCATCGCACGGTAGCACTTTCCTTTCACAGTAACGTCCCTGCCTTCGTCATCTTTAAACAAGAAAGAATGTCGGTCAAGCGACTATAACATTCTCTGTAACAACAAAAGTATACGCTCAGCATAAATTTGTATGCTGCAGTAGCAGCTGATAACAGCGCTGGTACTGAGAACTGTGCGTTCATAAGGACAGACCGACATGGCTATATCGACTCGGCTCTTAATGCTGATCAAGAATTTATATACTTTATGGGGTCTGCGATGCTTCCTTCTGGCTGGTACATACTTTTGCACAAACTTGTAATACTCTAAGTACCTACGGTGCAGAGTATAACAAGAAAGAAAGTTGGTCAAGCCTGTCTATAACATACTCTGTACTAGAGGTGGGCGCGGGCCGTGCTTTTTTTCGTGGCCCGCGGGCTTGCACAGGCCCGGAGCGGGCCCGGTCTTCAAAATAGCGTTTCGTGCGGGCTTCGTGCGGGCTCGGGCCTTACAGCAAAGGCCCGGCCCGGTAAGGCACGAAAAAGACCGAACTTACTCCAGTAAGTTCGGCTGCTAGCGAACGACTTTTTTCAGCGTCAGGCAATGTGCTAAACGAAAAACGCACTACACTCAAAAAACTTAGAAAAAACAGCCCTAAAAAAGAATTTTTAGAAAATAATTTCTTAAATTTAGAAATTTGATTTATTTTTTCTTAAATTTAGGGTAATTTTTCTAGATTTTTTCCTAAATACTTTCTTAAATTAAGGGCGAATTCGCCCTTGAATTTAGAAAAAAATACATTGCAAATAGGCCGAATTTAGAAAAACGCCCTAAATTTTAGGAAGCACATTTCTTAAATTTAGACAAGCCATTTAGAAATTCGCCCTAAAATATAGACAAAAAAGTCTATAAAATCGCCCTAAAGAATAAAAAAAAATTTAAAAGACACCCCTTGTAATTCTCAAGTTCGAATTCCGTGCATTCCGAATATAAAAGGGGCAACTAATATTTGGCATGCTGAGAAAATCGCCCTAAAATATAGAAAAATAATCTAGAAAACCGCCCTAAAATTTAGAAAAATAGAAAAAGACACCGCATGTAATTCTTAAGTTCGAATTCCCTGCTTTCGGAATATAAAAGAGGCAGCTGAGTGCTTAGCATTAAACTGCGTTATTTACTATCCTCACGCGCGAAATTGTTAGTAGAGTGCGGTAAGATGCCTTTCGTGTTGAAGTTTCCCCGAGGTCCCAAGTTCGAGTCCCAGGCAAGGTAAAGTTAAAAACTAAAATAATGATTACTAGTAGTGAACCAACAGAAAAAAAATATCCAATAAAAACAAAATATAAGGGGTTATATAGGCTTCTCAGTGTTGCAGTCTCTTTCCTCTTCTCTCTCCAGTCCCCCCTCACTCCCTTTCCTGTCTATAATAGTTGAAAATGTTTTTTTTTCTAAAATCTAGAAATGTTTTTCTAAAATTTAGAAAATGCTTTTCTACAATTAAGAAAATATTTTCTAGCTTATAGTAATCATTTCCTTAATTTCAGAAAGTCTCAGTAATATATGGCGAATCGCCTTTGACCCCTTTTTTAGGGCGAATTTCTAAATTTTAGGGCGATTTGGGCTGTTTTTTTTGTTTTGAGTGTAGACTAAAAAGCTCAAACTTGGAAAAAATTTTATTTTTAAACAAAAATATAAAATAAATTCAATAGGGCTGTTCACATGAACTTTGGTTATTAAAATACACTTATATTAAAATACAAACATAATGTTATTTATTTACTTATGGGTTACAATGGTGGTTTCTATATATAGTAGAAGTCCTAACTGCGCCTAATTTTAAAAAATCATAAAAAAAAATACTAGCGAAATGGCCATAGCTTTTCCAAGTATTTTTATATTTATTAATTTCGGGCCGGGCCTCCATAAAAAAAAGTCGTGCCGGGCCGGGCCACTTAAAACAGCCTTCGTGTTCGTGCGGGACCGGGCCTCAAAAAGTAGGCCCGCGCCCACCTCTACTCTGTACCAACGAAATTATACGCTCAGCATACATTTTGATGCTGCAGTAGCAGCTAAAAGCAGCGCTGGTACTGCACTGCAGCAGCGAACACTCTTTTGATCATAACTCGACAACTGGTTATCCGATCTTCAACATTCTTTTGGCGGATCGATAAATAATTTTGATTAGTTAATATGTGACTAGAAGGTATGTTACAGAAGAAACGACCCATCTATCTATAAAACTGCGGGAGATATGACGTTTTATCCAAATTGCGGGGGCAGAAGGGGCCGTGGCCAAAATTAAAAATAAACTTGATCTGCCTGCAATTATAAAAAGTTTTTGTCCCATACACGTCAAACCTCAATCTCTTACCATCTCCGAGATCTATGCTGAGTGCAATGCAATTATCTGACTGAGTTGTTGATGCTGATAAAAAATAAATATACTTTATACTGTCAGAGCTGCTTCCTTCTGGTTGTCACATACTTTTACACAAACTTAATACACTTTGAAAAACTTTGGTACAGAGGATAAAACAAAAGGTAAATGGTGAATCTTTAAAATCAAGTTGGTTGCAACATTGCAATTCATTGCCCGATTCGGTTTAGTTCTAGGGACGCAAAAAAATCCCTTAAATCTTTTTACTGGTAATATTTAAAGACCAACTTACCATTTTTGATTCTTACAAATAGTTGCATTTATTTAAACTTTCCACAAAGCTAACTGAAAAATTAGGAAGATTTGTAGACAAAGCCAATGTTTACTTGCACTCTTTTAGTTGTCAATAAGGTAAAAAGAAACAAGCAATGGTTCCATCATATCTAGTTTACAAGTTCACCATCAGCGATGGGCACCGGCCCTTTGCACCCTTGTAGCTCGTCCCTTTAGGTCTTCTAAACTACAATTAACAGCACATCACCTTACACGCCTCGTCTTATATTGCAAAGAACAAAAAACAAAAAATTCAATTATGTAGCGCCGACAATAATACAATTGTGAAGGATAAATTTTTACTTTTTGCTGTTTGCGTATTAAAAATGAACTAAAATGTGTTGTTGCAGCGCCCTTTCGATGAATTTTGGTGCCCACAGCTGGTATACGTGTATATCAGCATAAAAGCAAGTGCCTTTAATTGAATTTCTCAGAGTTTATTTTGCAACGCTATGCAACTAGAGTACCGAAAGGAACTTAAGTTATAAAGGCATGCCGCCTGTACATTTATACATGCAAGTGTTGGCATGTCTATTTGTTGCACTATACTTATCCTGCCACACTGGCTGTTATTGTTGGCAACATGTACATACATTCTAGCTTGGTCAATCAATTGTCCAAAGTCCGCTTCATGTACACTTGTACAATACATACATACATGCAACCGAATGGCGTTTACTTAACACAATTTATTTTATTATATATTCTGTGTATAACGCTGAGTTGACGGTCATGACACAAATTATAATTTAAATTATTAGTGAAATGTAATTTTGGTTTTGTTTCTGTATATGCTTGCATATGTTATTTTTACATGAACATGTACCCTTCCGTGTTATTATTATTTCGGTACCAATTTTTATTTGTTTTGCTTGCGGCGCGATAAACACCTGTTAATTGGATTACATAGTGTGTGTGTGTGTATGTGTGGTGTATTTATGTGGTATGTGTGCAGTGTGTATTTAAAGAGCTAATTACAAAGATACGTTTTGGTTTTTTATTAATTTCTTTCAATCTGGATATAGATATTACACAAAAAAAATTGAAACTAAAAGTACTATATATGTGCATGTATGTGTGATCTTGCGGCATATACATATCAACATAATAATAGAATGTATTTAGAATTAAAGTACATGGTAACATACATACAAAAAAGATTCCGACATTAACATATTTAAAGGTGTTGCTTATTTATATTATCCAATTATTAGAGTTAAAACAATAAAATTAACATAAAACATCAGTGTTCGTCGTACGTTCTTAGCTATTTGGTACACAAGTTTTTAAAGTAATTCGTAATAAAATGTAATAGTTTATGTTTGTTGCTTTGTTCGGGCTGAAAATCGGTACTCTGACGTTGTGTTAGTTATTAGTAATCAACCATCCGTCATACATACACATATGTACTTATGAAATGCACTGCTGAACAAATCGGGACGAGCAAACAAACAAAATGCAACGCAAATAATTAGAACAAAATTATTCGGTAGGATTATACATAATATTCGTTCGTATTGCCTTTGGATCTTATTGAATTTATATGAATGTATGCATGTCAGTGTAATCGATTTGATTTACTCGAATAGGAATTTAATTTTATTCGTATGCTGATGCTGTTTTGAAATTTCAAGTTCGGACTATTTAACTAAATACAAAAGTGTAAACAACTTTGGTGTGCGCCGTGCTAAATTCATAAATCCAATAACATGTGTATGCGTGAATTAACCAGCTGGATAGGCTTGCGCTTTAAATTTGAATTGTTTAGTTTTACACCTATTCTCGTTGATCGTTTGTTTGAGGGACTGCGAGTCTATTGCACTGGACCCCTCTATACCATTGGGCTTTAGTTGAAAACATGAGAAAAACGGCAGCCAAGAAAAAAGCTACAACTCCGAATGAACCCATAACTGCTTCGTGATCGCAACCGAGCAGCTAATACAATCATTGTGTCTATGAAATAGAATGAATGCTCATGGGTGCTAGCTGTTGTAATACAAATCAGTGAGTGATGCTTGTAAGTGTTGTACTTTCACGATCGTTATTTTCGCTATTATATGTATGCATATGTATGTTAAGAGTTCTTTAAACATTTATAAATTTTTTAGTTTTTATAGGATTTAAAGTTAAGTGTTTTTAATTTATTGTTGTAGCTTATATGGCCATCATTATATATGTAAATAGTTTTTTCACTAATACATAGGTATGTACGTTATTTAAATCATTCTTATTTTTGTTTGTATATAAATTAAGGACTTAAACATAATAAGAAAAATGTTTTATAAAGTGTTTTGTTTCCTTTTTTACTTGATCATTTAAATTTACGCAATAATTTTAAATTACCTTTTTGTTTTGTGATTTTATTTTTTAAATGCTTCAACTTTATTTGACTTCGCTCCCATCTCAGGATCCTCTATGTCCACCTGTGTATGTGTTGACGTGAATGTTTATGTGTGCCTGTACGAAGAATAATCATACATACATTCATGCAACGATACAGCTTTTTCTATCAACGTATATGCATTTAAGGTATGTGTGCATGCAAGTCAACAGTGTACCACCAATGTCTTTGTAAAGCTTGATTTAACTTAATTGACTGAAAACTCTAAAACGTGAGAAAAAAAGTACAATTACGAACCCTAAGTTCTATAACTTAGATTACAAATGCATTTAAATTTGTTATTAACTTACAAAACAAACAGTTTGTCTTGATGTATTTATTGAATGAACATTCGTTGAAGACTAAAATTTCAAGTACATAGAAGAAGTTCTATTCCTCTTAGGGCTGTTTTCTCATAGTCCTCGTTTGGTAAATCCATCTGGAACCATAACCAGAAGCTTGAGAACATGGCCCCTTGAACTGAAATATATTATCTGCAAATCGTTAATGGCTAAATAAATGATATCCGAAAATCTATATGATAGGCACTTATATTCTGTGCTATAACACATCATATACATTTGTATGGTGTGATCTGAAAATATCCACCAACACACTTAAGGTTCATTTTTAATTTGACTAACAAGTTATTAAGCTCTTGGAATCTGTGACAGTCTTGCGAAACTTTCTGGAAAATTGCAGGCTAGCCAAAAAATAAACCTTTTTGCGTTTTTTAAATGTATAAGTATGAAATTAAAGGGACAAACTGTACACCGATTTTTCTATTATTAATCCATGATTTAGTTTGGTTGATAGTTGATTCCTTTAATTTGATTTAATTTAATGTAACATTGAAGCGGTTCGATTAGGCTTATTCATTTTCGAATTTTCAGTCCCTGAGGTTAAATCAAGATGCACAAAGCAATTTTTGGTACACTTTAGGTTTATATCCATACACACACACACATACTCGAGCAGGTGTACACCAATTTAACTACATACATGTGCATTCTAACTGCTATCGTCGATTCCGTGTATCGTCATACTCATTATGTTCTCATACTGCAATTAACACGATTTTTACGTGATTGAACTAAGTTTACTTTACGTACTGTTAAACTGTTACTGTAACCGGAATTCTGACTTAACAGCTGACTCTGACCATCAGCGACAGCTCATCGTACACTCGGCTTCGAATTCCCCATTTACACTAATAATATACTTGTATGCGTGTATGTCTATTTGTATGTGGCCGTGTTTGTATGTGTGTCTGTGTGTTGGTTTGGGTTGTTGTATAAGTTTAATAAGTATATAGCAATATAAATAATTTTGTATATAAAGTTCTTGTTGTTGTGGTCTACGTTCTAGTCAACATTGCTGCGCCCCCTTTCATCTAACCCGACCATAGGAGGAGCGTTAGCGCACCGCACCACATCATAGATGTGGCCGGTGCATCTGCCCCCATCCCGCCAGCACACCTCCACGTTGACCCCACCCCACTCGCGAATACGCATTCCGAATACCGCTTAATTCCATACACGCAAGAATGAGTCCCACGATCCGGTGGCGACCGCCATGCCGTTCTCAGTCACTCCCAGACACGACACGCGGTTATCATGACCGGCCAGGATGCCTGAGCGCTCGGCCTTCATCGTATCCCATACGTTGCAGTTAAAGTCGTCGTAGCCCGCCAGCAGCAGACGACCGCTCTTTGAGAATGCCACCGAGGTGATACCGCAAATAATGTTGTCGTGCGAGTACATTGCGAGCTCCTGATCGGCGCGGATGTCGAACAGGCGGCAGGTAGCGTCGTCAGAACCCGTGGCGAACGCCTGGCCGTTAGGGAAGAAGGTGACCGCATTAATGTCAGACTCGTGTCCAGGGAAAGTCTGCTTGCACACTCCCTCACGGATGTCCCAGAGCTTAGCAGACGCGTCGCAGGCGCCCGAAACGAAAGTTTTGCACTGCGGCGCAAGCGACAGTGCCATCACGTCCCCCGTGTGGCCCAGAAACGAGGTGACCTGCAAGCCCGTCTCGATATCCCACAGACCGCACGACATGTCGCCCGAACTGGTCACGATCTGATTGTCGTCCAGGAAGCGGCAGCACGACAGGTAGCCACCGTGGCCAGGCAGCTCGCGGGATACCCGTACGTTGCCCTCGCGCGTCTTCAGGTTGTAGATTGAACACATGTTGTCAAGCCCTCCGCAAGCGACATAGCTGCCCGAGGGTGCATACGCGCAGGTCATCACCCACGAGGAGCGCAGCGGAATGGCGTGCACCTTGTTCGTGGTGTGAGAGTCCCAGACGATCAGCTTGCCATCCTGTGAGGCCGACACGAGGTTCCTGGAGTCGTTACCCCAGTGCATGGCGTAGATCTTGGCCAGGTGCCCACGCAGGGTTCGCCGTGTGCGCATCTGTATGCGTCCGATGGGCTCCAGCGATGCAGCTGCCTGCAACAGCGATGTGTCACAGGCTGCCTTGCGGGCATCTCGTATGGCATTCTTGAGAGACTCGGCTTCCTGCCTGAGGCTGTCTAATTCATTCATCTTTTACTGGTGCGGTGGCGCTAAGCCGGTTCAGGTTCCGGTTATACTGTTGATGAAAAAGTGACGCACTGTAGGCTGCCGGATGAATGCTGAAATAATGGAGAAGCAGATGATTTTTGACTGCGTCTTAAAGGCAAATAGGAGAAGCGAGGCGTGCGAATGGATGCGTATAACTTACGTTCTATATGTGAGGACAGTGACGGCGACTTCCTAGGAATGAACAGAGCTTCTTTCACCGCTCTTTTTGATGCGGTCGTTGATTCTATTGTTGTGTTAATGTGATCGGACATGCATCTGTTCGTGAAGATGGCTTAGTTATTTATTCTCCTAGCACTGAGCACACACTTTGATTTACTGGGCATGCCTTGGTCCGGGTCGATTGTGTAGTTGCGTGTACGCTTTTAACTGACTGCAAGCGCCAACAATTTGCCGGTTTTCCCAGCTTTGTCGAGGTGTTTAAGATCCTTGCCAATTGCTATGTGGAACCAATCAGCCGTTGAGTTTCCGGTCACTTTTACTGTTTCGCTTGATGACTAGTTTGTGCTAGCAGCTCGCTCGAGCGGCGTATGGGTTTTCGCACAATGTGTCCAGTTGCTCTAGGAGTCGGGACAATTTCTTACAACATTTTGAGTAATTTTTCCTTGAAATTGAAAATTTTCTTTCCTGCTGCTGGCTCCTCCTCTCGCCCGTGCCTTCCGCTGGTTGCTCACTTTGCTTTTTTGGTACACCAAAATTGCAATTTTTGCACCACCGTCGATGCTAGCGCTCAATCTGATGCGTGTGAGCAGCACAACCAGTGTGACAACACGGTGCGCAATTGCCAGTGCGTCAGAGAGAACAAGTCGAACGTGACCACATTACGGCAACGGCGATGTGATGAACACCGATTGTCCCGTTCGCACCAAGGCCAACGATCGGGTGTACAGATGAGGGGTAGAGCGAGAAAGAGAAAGAGCAGAAAAAAATCAATTTTAAATACTAAAACTTTTTTTAAGATTAAAATTGATTTGCCAAAAATTACTATGGTATGCTATGTTATAATGAACAAATCGCCACACCAAGCACAAAAACTGAAAAGACGGTATATATCCAGACATTCGAGTTGTGTTCATGCAAACTCATGTAAATTTTTCTTTTCACTCATGTGCATACATACATACATATGTATGTATATACTGGCAAATATATTTTAATTTATGTACACATACACCCACACACACACACAAAACAGACACACAGATACCACATTGCAGTCACCGCTGCCATATTTTCAATGTCTGATTCTACAACAAACCTAACTTACACTTTAGACCGTCTCTAAATCTTCAGACACGTCTACGACATTGAGAAGATTATATTACACAAAAAAATCGCTTTTTATTATATTCTAGTAGATGAATACACAATCCGCAACTTTTCGTTTGCACTCTACAATTGGCAGCCAACACCTAGAAGCAAACAGGGGTGAATGAAATACGCTTATCGATATATCGTAAGAGCCCTTAAAACTAGTTCTTAAAATAATCGAGGTTCGAAATATTTAACCGATTAACTTATATTGAGTATTACAGTTTTAAGTTATTTTTACAATCTCCCCAAGTGGTTAAGCTATTATTTTGCAATATTAAGTACCATTTAATTTTGGCACCAAACACCAAGTATCAGCTTGTGAGAAATCGATATATCGTAAGAACCCTTAAAACTAGTTCTTAAAATAGTCGAGGTTCGAAATATTTAACCGACTAACTTATATTGAGTATTACAGTTTTAAGTTATTTTTACAATCTCCCCAAGTGGTTAAGCTATTATTTCACAATATTAAGTACCATTTAATTTTGGCACCAAACACCAAGTATCAGCTTGTGAGAAATCGATATATCGCGTAGCCCTTGCAACTAGTTATTTTTATTTAAATATTTGATCGGTTAGTATCGACAGTAGTGGTATTCCCGAAGGCGATGTAGATTTTATTTTGATATCGTGATAATAAATCTAATTTTGCGCACTGATTTGATTCGGAGTTCGCCAACAGCTGGCAGTATGACCGCACTGCAAAATGGTATTTTATAGTATTGGCGCCAAATGAAACACAGAAACGAAAACGAAACATGCAGAGTGAAAATGTAAAAACTATTTTAAAGCTACATAAATACAAGTTTGTGGCAGAATATGTAGTTTAATGTTTATGTTTAAAATTTTACAAAAATTGATTTTTATAATTTTGAGTTTGCTTATGGTGAATTAAAGTTACTTATGCTATTTGGCAGATTTCATGTGGAAGATTCCGGAGGAAATTCGTAGACAACATTAAAGCGTACCACATTCTACTAGATCTGAGCAGATATGGAATCACGAACATCTTTGCCCTGATCAATCAGAAGCTTTAATTAATAACTCGAGCTCTTTTTGACACCGTTCACTTTAGGCCACTGGTCCTTCTTCTCTTCAAAAAACTCGTATGCATTCGAATATGCATAATTTTAATTTTATTAAATTAATAATTAATTATTAAAACTTGAAATGCAAAACATGTATGTACATATATCACAACCGAATTCAAACAAACACCAAGCGCGACGAGTGAAAGCGGTCGCACTAAAACGAAATCAAATGTAAATCAGCTACAAATGTGATTTCGTTAAATCTTTCGTATGAGCCCAACATCCTCATTTTTTTGAGCACACTGCACATTTTGTGTGAGTCAGCTGTGAACTGGTGACCGACCAAATTTAAATCAAATCTTAATCGCTTTCTGGAATACCACTAGTATAATTTACGACACCTTTAACTGACGAATCACACATTCTTTTTCAAAAATGGCAAAAATTGGTACGACTTCGACTATTTGCGCAGAAGCTCTTGATATTTATACCCATTACTCGAAGAATAAAAAGGGTATACTAAAGTCGTGCAAATGTATGTAACAGGCAGAAGAAAGCATCTCTGACCCCGTAGAGTATATACATTCTTGATCAGCATCAATAGTCGAGTCGATATAGCCATGTCCGTCCGTCTGTCTGTATAAATACCTAGATCTCAGAGACTAGAAGAGCTAGAGTCACCAAATTTAAAATTTAGACTAGTAATGTCTGCACGCAGATCAAGTTTTTTTTTTCAAATTTTGGCCAAGTCCCCTCCCGCCCCCGCAAAAAAAAGGGTAAATATCTCCCACATTTTTTAAGATATCGAGCTCAGATTTGCAGTGTAGTGTACATATGTGGCCGATATCTACAGTCTCACAAATTTTCATTAAGATTGGATAATAAATCACCAATTGCCCTGAGTAACGGGTATTTTGATGGGGACCTATAAACTGTTCTTGGCTTTGTCCAGTTCTCTTTGTGTGCCGAACAAATGTGCGTTACTTTGTACGGTACTTTGAGAATGAGGGATGATCAATGTTACTGTAGAGTGTTAAAAATGTTATTGCTCTCGTGTTCGAAATGTAAAAAATGTTCAAAATGTAAAACAGCATGATTTCTATTTGTTAACAATTTTTGTGCTTAAAACACCCCACTTTTTGAACTGTTTAAAATGCCTTTTATTAATTATCAGTGTTCGGAATTATGACAAAAATTATACATAACACTGTAAAAAAACATGTTGAATCACTCTGTCATTTATATATAAATAACAATGTTTGTTTTTTTGAACAATGTATTTTATGTGTGTGTTATTTACGACCCCTGATTAAAATATTCTTATATTCTCTTTGCTTCGATACAATCGTCTGTGGGCCGCCACTATTGATTTTTACATTTGCAACCATCGATAGTCTATCGACTGTTATGCCAGCACTATCTGATAAGTGACGGGCGATGCTTGTAAGGCAATACACCAACTCCCCGTGGCTTCAAAACAGTTTAAAACTATATTTTGGTTCGTTTGCTGCTTGTCGAGTCGTCGGCATGGATAAGGTGTATCTACGTAACTTGAACAATTCGGAAGAGCTGCACATAACATTTCGCTATGTAAGCAAAGAACTTCAGGTGGACCGGCAGTTCAACTTTTGCCGTCGCATGGATGAGCGCGTGGATCAAGCGCTTATTCGAATTCGAAATAATGTTGAGAAGGAGCTAAGCAAACGCTTTAAAAAGAACAGCAAACTTCGACCACTGACTGCAGATGCTGTCCTACCATTTAGTGGGGTAAGTGAGGTAGACACATGTACCTGCTGCCGCTCTTTTACGCTTTTTGCATAGGTCAACATTCAGCTCTATCGGAATAATAATGGAGACAACATTTCTGCAATTACTTTCGCTGAATTGCTTCATGAACATATTGCTGACATCAAGCTGCAGGTAATGGATAAGCATTTCGAGGTGGTCTTTAACCAGCCATGGGTGGCAGCACTGCAATTACCTAGCTGCATTTTAGCCGATCATATAGTTTATCCGAGCAAAATGGACTTGCAGTTCGCCAAACGAGAACACAGTGAGGGATTTTGGTTCAAATCTAAGATCGTAAGAATACGCCTGCAATAGCCATTGCCGAATCCACTCAATATTCATACATATTTCGTTTTACAGCCAGCTTCGGCCGACTGGTTGAACGGCGCAAAATGGGAATCATGCGGCCAAGGCTTAACATACAGAGCCGCCCAGAAAGACATTGGTCACCACTTAAAGCTTGTTGTGACTCCACGCAACGAAGAGCGGATCTCGGGACCTGCATTGGAACAAATTTCTAAATCCCCCGTGCAGGCTGGTCCAGGTACTTGTCCTTATGAGCTGCGACAGCTGCACACCGCCATGCCATTAAACGACGCCGCTGCGATTCGAGTCGTCACATATAATCTTTTGGCCGATTTGTACGCCGATAGCGACTTTTCGCGCAAAACACTTTTTCCCTACTGTCCTCCGCATGCGTTGCAGATAGACTACCGCAAGCAACTCTTTCTCAAAGAAATAGTCGGCTACAATGCCGACTTGCTGTGCCTTCAGGAGGTCGACCAGAAAGTGTTTGACCTTGATCTGACCACAGTGTTGCGTCAATCGCCATACAATTTTCATGGGGTTATGGCACCCAAAGGCGGCTGCTCTGAGGGCGTGGCTATATTTTTTCGTACTTCGCGGTTTGATTTGATGGCGACGCACGTACTGCACTTGGGAGACAACTTAGCTACACTTCAGATTTTTAGGCCACTTTGGGACAAGATTAAGGAGAACCAACGACTTGCGGAACGCATCTGTGATCGGTCCACTACTCTAGAGGCAAAGAGGAGTATAAGGAGGAGCTTCGATTATCGCATACTAACAGTTGTTTCCAAATATTTTTAGTTGTGTTTGCTGCGGATCAAGAACAGCGACCGTTTTGTACTAGTGGCCAACACACATTTGTACTTTCATCCCGATGCGGATCACATTCGTCTACTGCAAATGGGACTCGCCATCGCCTATATCGAGCACATCTACAAGCAGTCTGTGAAGGAGCATCAGATCACCAATCCCCAGAATATTGGACTAATATTTTGCGGCGACTTTAACAGTGTTCCCGAATGCGGCATTTTCAAGTTGATGACCGAGCAGTGTGTGGACAGCCACTGTAAAGATTGGAACAGCAGTAAGTTAATACAAGGGTTTCATGTAAGTTGGATGGCCCACTCTTTTAGTGTAAAGAAGTTACCTCAATGTTGTGTTTAAACTCAGTACAAGATGTACACAGAATATAATAAGCTTGTGCAAAAGTATGTTATAGCCAGAAGGAAGCATCTCCGATCCTATAAAGCTTTTATATTATTGATTATCATCAACAGCCGAGTCGAGATAGCCATGTCCGACTGGCCGTCTGTTCGTCGATCCGACCGTATGAACAAACAGTTAAGATGGTAAGAGATAGAGGTGGGACACATGCTTCATTTACCTGCAGGCAGATCACGTTTATTTTAAACTTTTTCCACGCCCCTGCAGCTTTAAAAAAAAACTAGAATCTAAGTCGATCAAGAAACTACGAACCATCTATCCTTTAAACTGTGGGAGATATGACATTTTTTCCAAGTTGCGGGGTCGTTAGGGGGCGTGGCCAAAATTGAAAATAAACTTGATCTGCCTGAAGACATAAGAAGCATATGTCCCATACATGTCAAACCTATATCTTTTATCAAAATTTATGTTGAGCAATTGCTTGTGGGTACAGAGTATAATATAATCTGGCTTGACCGACTTTCTATCTTGTTTTACTTTCGACTTTTTGAAGATTATTTTGTATTACTGTTGTACTTTTACATCTTTTTTAGTCCAATGGACTGTTGCCCTTCTTTTTTAACGATTGTTAATATATAAGGGATCCAACTTGTCGGAATATTTTTATGTAAGCCCATGTGTGACAATCTTCATACTTTTCGTTAAAAAGCTAACGAAGTTGCCACTTAAGTACCATTGATCTACAATCGGGATTTATGCATCATTTACCTAACGATACCGGTCGCTGTAAAAAACTTCGCACAAAAATGCTTACGATTTATTAGTAAGATATACTATATATATAATATCTAGTCCAGTTTGTGACAAACCTTTAAAGCCCGAGCAGTTCACTGTTCTTACATGTGGCTAATGTGTCTTGCCAGCACCAGGGTTATTGAATCCCAAGTAGCTGCGGAATGCCCAAAATAAAATAAAATAAATCTTAATTCTACTTACTTTTCAAAAGTAATTCCTTATCCAATCCGAAACGTCTTCATCGTGAAATTGCTTCGGAAAAACTTCTTTGAAATAGTGTTTCCATTGCAGCTTAACGATTGATAGCTGTGAAATAACAGCTTTTGGACAGAGTCAACTTGGATTTGATTTTTATACTCTGTACCGTAGGTACATAGAGTATTATAAGTTTGTGCAAAAGTATGTAACATCCAGAAGAAAGCATCTCCGACCCCATAAAGTATATATATTCTTGATCAGCATCAACAGCCGAGTCGATATGGCCATATCCGTCTGTCTGTCCGTATGAACGAACAGATCTCAGTGATGGTAAGAGATAGAGGTTTGACATGTATGGGACATATGCTTCTTATGTCTGCAGGCAGATCAAGTTTATTTTCAATTTTGGCCACGCCCCCTCCCGCCCCCGCAATTTAGAAAAAGCGTCATATCTCCCACACTTGTGAAGATAGATGGCTTATCGATCCGCCAAAGAAATGAAGAAGATCGGATGAACGGTTTTCGAGTTATGATCAAAAGACAAATTTTCTTGGTACAGAGTATGTTCTAGTCGGGCTTGACCGACTTTCTTTCTTGTTTACCCTTCACATAGCCATAGAAATATTCTTTCTCAACCCCCAAAAAATATTCAAAGGGCATAGCCGTATAAGCATACAAAAACTGCCCCCTCTGTTATCAGCACCATCAATTAGAACCTCACTCTCCTAAATTTTTAGTCTGATAGGCGCCATTGGAGTGGAGTTATGAGGGCGGAAAGTTAAATCCAAAAACTGTTTTTTCTCAAGATCGGCTAATCCGATTTGGATTTTTACTTATTTTTATATTAATTTACTAATTTAAGCCAATCTTACATTAATTCATAAGCAATTTAGAGATTTTGAAATGCAAAGTCAGTTTTCTCATTTTTTTCGTTCTTTTGCACGTTTTTTTTCCTAAAACAAGAAAGATAGTCGGTCAAGCCTGACTATATCATACTATGTACTTACAAAAATATTCGCTCAGCAAAAAGTTGTATGCTGCAGTAGCAGCTGAAAGCAGCGAAAGCTGCAGTAGCGAACAGTCTTTTGGTCATGAAATGACATAAAATTAGAACCTTAAAACGAGAAAGCTAAGCTAACTTCGTCTGTGCCGAAGTTTTTTTACCCTCGCTAAAATATTTTCAAAACCGACCGATCGTTCGTATGGGAGCTGTGTATATGATATAGTCATCCGAATTGGACAAAAGTTTTTAGAATTAGGTGAAAACATATGAAACAAACAAATGCCATTTTCAGGATGCTACCATTTAAAGTTTAAATTTTAAACCAAAAAAGTTTTTCTAGCTAAGACTATTTTTAAGACTTATCTTTTGTATGGCAGCTATACCACATAGTTGTCAGATTTTCATCAAACTCGTCCGAGTTATAAAAATTCATAGAAAACCCATGAATACAAAGTTTAGAGATGTTTCCATTGCACATTGGGCCAGATTTCAGCTTAGGGGGCATAAGTTCGAAAACCGTAGTTAGACAATTGCAATTTGGCACATTTAATAGACATCAAGTGTAAAATATTTGGGCAAAGTTGTACAACAATTCGACCACGCCCACCTTTACCGCCCATACCGCTCTTCTGATGTAAGGGGCTGAATTTTACCTGGTTATTTAAATCTTATGGAAAGATATCGGGAAAAGATTTTGCAATTCTGTTTTTTGTATTTGGTTGTTCTATTAATTTAAAAAATACCACGTTCGACGATAACCATTTTGAATTTTTTGACACGAATGTTCGAACATTTCGGGCGCTTTTTGCAACTTTTTATGACATAAATCTCAAAGTTTTTGATTTTTTTGTCAATCTCGGCTTTCTTCTCTGTGCTTAATGCATGCTCCTTAAGCTGCTCAAAAATCCAGCTTGAAATTGCACGGACATTAAACAGCGTTGCATAGGTGAACTCAAACTTAACTGCAAATATCAAGAGTGTACGCAAAGCCGCTAAAAGCATTAATAACACAGACATCAGAAATTGTCAGAAAGTTAGTTTATACTCCAGAATTCACGGGCACGTTCGTTAGTTTTTTTTTATAAAAGGATTTAGCAAAACGGTAAACAGAAACCACATTTAACAAGAACAACACACAATTTCTTTCAGTATTCACATTCTACATACCATTCTACTGCCTAAAACTAGTTTTCCGACCGATTGTTTCTGTGGGAGCTATGAGAAATAGTCATCCGATCCGGTCGGCTCCAACATATAAGTAGCGTGCATCAAAAAGAAGACTCTGAGCCAAATTTCAGCTCGATAGCTTAAAAACTGAGAGACTAGTTAGCGTAGACGCAGACAGATAGACGGACGGACAAAGGTCAATCGACTCAGCTCGTCAACTTGATCAAGAATATATAAAGTTTTTGGTTCGGAAATGAATATTTCTATTTCAAACTTCTGTGCAAAATCATAAATCCCTTTTGCAAGGGTATAAAAAAACCACATAAATAATAATAGAAACAAATCACATAAGGCATGTCACTTAACGTATCATAATGGCCTTGTTCACCAGTACAAATCGATGACAGGAAATCGATGGATCTAGTTCGATTATTGTAATGAACTATTGAAATATGCAATCTGAATTGATTATTATACCCTGTTCCGTAGGTACAAAAAAGTATGCAACACCCAGAAGGAAGCATCTCCGACCTCATATATAGTAATATATATATTATTGATCAGCATCAACAGCCACGTCGATATGACTTTGTTACAGAGTATAAAAACACCAATTTTATTTTTAAACGGATTAGCTATAATTATATAGTGACATATATATATATATAGTGGCATATCGTACCTAAATTAGTTATATTAAGAAACTCGAGCGGGCTCTCTTTTTCTTCTTCTCTTCTTACAACTCGCAGATTTTACATCAAAAAGAGTGCTACTAAAATGCTATCTAAAATCCCATAAGGGCAAATTTATTTTAAAATGTTTCTTTATGATGAAGGTTAGTTAATTAATACGACTGTCATGTGCGTGCTGTGGAAATGCCCATATGCTTTCTGGAGTGAATTTGTCCAGAATATGCGACAAATGATCAGAAATAAAAGCGGTCGCACTTGCTGTATTGGTTTCACTGGCTTATCCGTACGGCTGCAGGCAATGAGGCCCCAAAGAAATAAGGCCCCAAAAGACAAAATGAAATAAGGCCCCAAATTTGGGGTGTTATCTCATAATGAAATAGCACCCCAATTTGAAATATGAAATAAGGCCCCACTGAGATGAAATAAGGCCCTAAAAAAAAATGAAATATGAAATAATACCCCAATTTCAAAAATGAAATTACACCCAAATTTTTCAGTTGTTTTTTTTTTTGTTCATTTAATTGCTTTTTTCAATATTTTCATTATAAGAAGTTAGAAATAAATTTACAATCTTGATATAAGTATTTTTAATCAGAGCTGCAAACCGGTTTTGAACCGAACCGGTTCGAACCCGGAATTCCGGCTTTCAGATTACTGTGAACCGAACCTAGAACCGAACCTCTTAAGGTATTAAAGCTGAACCTGAACCCGTTCCGAACCCAAAATTTCGGTTCGGTTCAAAAAAAATGAAAGATTTAAACTATTTCCCAGTGACTTCTTCTGTTATCCTGATGGAATTATCCACTTTACTGTGGAAACACTTTTCGTATGTGGACTACGAAATTGCATTTTACTTTAAGGGCTGAATCCAGAACTTCGAAGTTTTTATTTCGTCACAATACTTTATATAAGTAGAAACACTTAATCATTGCTTTGATGGTCATGAGTTGTATGAAAGTGTCTCTATTTATATAAAGTATTGTGAAATCCCATCCCAACCCAAAATCGAGACAATTCCCTAACAGTTTATGTCGGTTTTAGGTCGCTTACTATATAAACGTGTATAAAGCTTGGCTGAACCAAGGTTTGAACCAAAACCTTGGCCCAAAAACCTTGAACCTCCAAATTCTGAACCTGAACCATTGGTAAATTTTGGTTCGAACCCGCGAGCTGGAGATCCAAAAAATTTTTTGGGTTTGCAGCCCTGTTTTTAATTAAACAAAGACTTGCATGGAAAACAAAAAATATCGGGAACACCTAAAATAAGAATTGTAAATATTTTTGAATTGGCATTTTGAGTAAAATAAACTTTCTATAACATTAAGAAATAATAAAAATTGTTTACTAAAAAATCGCGCGATTTTTTTGTAAAAAATTTTCACCTGCAGCGCAAAGATTGATATATATATTTAAATATATAAATAAAACAAAATAATTACCTCATCAAAATATTGAATAAAGATGACTAGGAGCTGGTTAAAGCAACCTTTGGGAACTATTCTAAAAGTTCCGTCCATTTAATATCTCCTCTTCGGCGGTGGTATATTTTCCTTTAATTCACTTATCATTTTTAAAGACAAAAATATACAAAAAGCATGTTTTTATACTCTGTACCGTAGGTACATAGAGTATTATAAGTTTGTGCAAAAGTATGTAACATCCAGAAGGAAGCATCTCCGACCCCATAAAGTATATATATTCTTGATCAGCATCAACAGCCGAGTCGATATAGCCATGTCCGTCTGTCCGTATGAACGCACAGATCTCAGAGATGGTAAGAGATAGAGGTTTGACGTGTATGGGACATATGCTTCTTATGTCTGCAGGCAGATCAAGTTTATTTTCAATTTTGGCCACGCCCCCTTCCGCCCCCGCAATTTAGAAAAAACGTCATATCTCCTACAGTTTTGAAGATAGATGGCTTGTTCCTTCTGGACATATTTAGTTAATAGAATAACTTATCGATCCGCCAAAGGAATGAAGAAGATCGGATGAACGGTTTTCGAGTTATGATCAAAAGACAAAATTTCTTGGTACAGAGTATGTTATAGTTGGGCTTGACCGACTTTCTTTCTTGTTCGTTTTTAAAAATACAAGCCGTGTAAAATGGCAGTGGATTTAGCACAAATAAGCAAAATGAAATAAGGCCCCAAAAAATTTATATGAAAATTTGGGGTCTTATTTCCTAATAAATATGCAATAGGACCCCAAAATATTCATATTAAAAATTGGGGTTTTATTTCCTAATAAAAATGAAATAAAGCCCCAAAAATGAGTTTGGGGTCTTATTTCATTTCTTCTTTTGGGGCCTTATTTCATTTTCAAATTTTATTTAGGAAATAATGCCCCAAAAAAGGAAATAACACCCCAAATTTTAGGAAAAATTGTTGTTTTTGTTTTCTATGTAAATTTTTGGGGCCTTATTTCATTTTTTTTTGGGGCCTTATTTCATTGTGGCCTCATTGCGCAGAGCCTATCCGTACATCTTTTCGAAGATTATAGAATTTCGCTTGCTCCAACGCTGAAGCCAGCTACGATCTGGTGCATAGTCTTTATTTAGCTTAATGGCGAGCTCGTGTTCCTTAGCGAGCAAGCCTGGCCCAGACTGGAAATAACACGGACCTCACTTGCATTGTTTTTATACCCGTTACTCGAAGAGTAAAAAGGGTATACTTAAGTCGTGCAAATGTATGTAACAGGCAGAAGAAAGCATCTCCGACCCCATAAACTATTTATATTCTTGATCAGCATCAATAGTCGAGTCGATATAGCCATGTCCGCCTTTCTGTATAAATACCTAGATCTCAAAGACTAGAAGAGCTAGAGCATCCAAATTTTGAATCTAGACTAGTATTGTCTGTACGCAGATCAAGTTTCTTTCAAAATTTGGCTACGCCCCCTCCCGTCCCCGCAATAAAAAAAGTTAATTATCAGCTACAAATTATAAGATATCGAGCTCGAGCCAAATAACTACAATCTCACAAGTTTTCATAAGGATAGGATAATAAATGGCAGAGTTAAAAACGTTGCATACCTTTCTGAGCCGCACTCCATCAACTCCAGAAATGTCCTGGCGAGTAGGGAAGCACTAGATTCCCTCAGCATCCCCAGAAAGATGCAAATCTACTGGATTCTCAGCCACCGGGGCATCGATGGAAACGAGATGGCAGACAGTCTTGCAGAAGTCGGAATCGTACACGGCCAAGAAGAATCACTAATCATACCTATCTTAATACAGACGCTCAACAGCAAGATGGAGGAGATAGCAGAGAAAGAAGCAGAGGCCAGGTGGGAAAACACCAGCGGATGCAGAATCTCTAAAATTATGTGCGAGACTGCAGGCTGCTCATTGGCATAATAACGGGACACTGCCTAGCAGCCGCTCTTGCGATAAAGCTAGGCATAACGATAGAGGACACCTGCAGAAAATGCATGGAACCTGGCATCGCAGAAACTCTAGAACATCTAATTTGTAGCTGCCCAGCAATTGCCACGAGGCCCCCAAATAAATTATTGGCATTTGCCAAAACGTCAAAAATCCTGCTGGATTTCCAAGTCAAACGTACCCAAATAATCACCCGGCCTCAGACCCTAAGGTCTATGTGTGACCCCATCTGGGGTCAGCCGGTTAGGTAGTTACCTAACCTAACCTATCTGAGCCGCACGAGCTGCTTGCTTAAATAATGTTGAAATATTCAAACTAATGTTAATGCTCTGTTAATTAACATAAGGAAGGTTATTTAACACTAATTCTCCTGAGTTCATCGAAGTCGGGCAGGGCCGACTTAACTTACGATCTCGATGCGCGAAATGGTGCTGACTTATTAGCAAAAATCTTTTGATTGTTGTTTGTTTTGAAGTCATTTATACAGAAATATTGTTCGAAATAAACTGTTCACCTAACTCTTCTCTCAATTGGGCCATTGTTTTGCGTGCTGTGCGGTTTGTAGCACCGTCTTGTTGAAGCCACATGTAACCCAAGTCCAGCTCTTCCATTTTGGGCAAACAAAGTTTGTAATCATCGCACGGCATCGTTTTCCATTCACAATTCTCCGATAAAAACAAGTAAGGGCGCTGCAGTCGAGGGCCCCGACTACAAAATAGAATATTCATTTGTTTTCAGTTATTTGTTTTTGAATTTTTGAATTTGAACGTAACCGGTTTTTGTAACATCTGTTAAAGCGTCATCCTGAAAGTAGGCCACGTTATTTTGTAATTTTAGCGGTTATGGCCTAAATAACGTCAAGCTCAATTGTTTTTATAACTCCAGTGTTTTTTGTCCGATCTGATTGTAGTTTTCAGACTAGATAGATATTGGGCCTTGCTTGATGTATTCTAAACCACGTGGCTCTAACTTAAAAATTGGGTCTAGGATCTGACGGTTTTTTGGGGATAAAAGGGGGACGGGGGGAATTTTTCAAATCTGAAACTTGATCTGCGTACGGTATACATCTACCGTCATGCAAAATGTTGTGGCTCTATCTCTTATAGTTTCTGACAGACGGACGGATAGACGAACATGGCTATATCGACTCGGCTGAATATATATACATATATATATATATATATATATATATATATACTTTATGGGGTCGGAAATGTTTCCTTCTCCCAGTTACGTATATTCGTACAACTTCATAATTCCCCTTTTCCCATTTTTAATGGGAGGGTCGTGTGGCTTCAATTCTTGAACCACTTCCCCTGAAAACAAACAAGTTTTTCTCACTTAGACTACTTTTCTGACTCAACTTTTCTATGACAGCTATACTATATAGAAGTCCAATTTCGACCAAACTTGGTCATGAAGAAGCATAAAAAACTAGTAAATACGGAGCTTGAAGACGGTTGGTTTTTCTCACTGAAACTAGTTTTTCCACCGATCGTTTCTATGGCAGCTATATGCTAAAGTCATCCGATCCGGCTAGTTTCGACAAATGTGCAGCGTATTTGTACCAGAAGACTTTGTGCAAAGTTTGGTCGCGATAGCTTTAAAACTGTCTGAGGAGATAGCAGCGTTGGCATTTTTTATTCTATTACGGATAACGAATAATTTTTCAGAAAATTAATTCTATTCAAATAAAACTAAAATTATGCTATATTCGAACAATTTTATTCCAAATAAAAATAATCGAAATTTATTTGTTGAACAATTTAGTCGAGTCAGAATAAATTATCTGCGAATAATATTTTTACGAATAAAAAATATTCTATTTTAACTGCATAATCCCATAAAACTTATCTTAATTATCTAACGCTTAGTTTGGAATGTCTAAATCCGAAGAAAAGACACTATATACCTTCTTAATATAAGGGTATAACAATTCGTCTTCCCTAACAAGCAGCGCCAGATACGCGGGTATGAATAGAGCCACTTCTTTTGTTATCCTGTCATTTGGGGGTTTCAACGCAGTTTTATCTAAACTAGATTTATTAGTTTTATTAGAAGAAATTTGTAATTTTTTAGACAAATATTTTATTCGAAGTGTTATTTGTCGAATAAATTTATCTAAATATCGAATAATTTATGTGTATGTGCGTTAGTAATTACCATACGCACAAATATTTGTCGGCCTAGTGGAAGGCGTACATCTCAAATAGTTCCCACGCGTAGGGTCAAATACATCCTGACCCTCGTCAATGTGGCTATTAATCTTTATTGTTATTACTAAGAGATATGTTGATGCATATGACATCTATCGCTACGTGTGAGTCGTGGGCTTATGTTTAGATTCTAAAAACCAACTTTGGGAGATACAAACACCTGGACAAACATCTGGACAATTTCAATATACCCTCTGCAAGGGTATACAAACGTGCTGCAAGGGTATACAAACATCGGCCGAGCCGACGAACATTCCCCTATTTTTTCCATTACTGTTGGGTCTGAAATAATTTTATTCAAAAACTGGTGCGGACTGCCACACCATCATGAAGCAAACAATAACCGAACACTTAGCAAACTATCACTGAACACTGAACTGATCACTGAACAGCTCGCCAAACAAGAGTGGCTATCCAAGAATCATTGAACCAGTCTTACTGAACAAAAATACAGTTTTAGTGAACAGCTCAATTTTCTTACTCTCATGAACAACCCAACCCTATCATATCTAAATAGCACATTTGCCAATTGTTGCTTGAGGTTTCTTTGATGGCACTTGGATTTGAGAGAGATAGAACATATCTGCATTGCATTCTTAACGGTGCGACATTCGCATTTTTCATTTTTGTTTTATTTCGATTGTCTTTGCGAGAGACGATCGGGAGCAGTGGTGAGTCCCACCACGTCTTCGTCCGAGACTATGATTTAAATGATTAAGACCTGACGGCAGCTCTGCTTCGATGATCGTAGATAGAGTGTCTAGTCGAATTGAAAAAAGATCCACTGCAAATGGACAAGGGAAATTTGGAATGCAACAGTTGCATTTTACACCCAATAGCATACCTGGGCCTTGGCAGGCAAGGTCAACGATCGGGGAATTAAAATAATGGTGCGATAACAAGCCTATAAAAAATGGTGTGGGAGGCAGGCAGAGCGTTAGTAAAAGAAGAATGGAAACAGGCGGCAATCAAATTAACATTCTCTTGTGAAAAAAAAAACGAGAAAGCTAAGCTAACTTCGTCTGTGCCGAAGTTTTTGTACCCTTTGCATCTGCTCGCTTAAATATTAAAAAAAAATACTCTTTTTCCCAATTTCCGACCGATCGTTCGTATGTGAACTATATGATATCCGATTTGGCCAAAAATTTGTAAAATTATGTGAAAGCACGTAAAACAAATACAAAATTGCACGATGCTTCCATTAAAAACAAAAAAGTTTTTCTAACTAAGACTGTTTTTCAGACCTATCTTTTGTATGGCAGCTATACCATATAATTGTCTGATTTTAATAAAACTTGGTAGAATCATAAAAATAAACATAGAAAACCTACTTTTTATAGAAAACCTACGATTACAAAGTTTGGAGACGTTTCTATTGAAAAGAAAAAAGTTTTTCATGCTAAAACTAGTTTTCCGACCGATTGTTCCTATGGGAGCTATGAGATAGAGTCATCCGATACGGCCGGTTCCGACATATTAGTAGTGTGCAGCAAAAAGAAGACTCTGTGCAAAATTTCAGCTCGATAGCTTTAAAACTGAGAGACAAGTTCGCGTAGAAACAGACAGACAGACGGACGGACAAAGCTCAATCGACTCAGCTTGTCACCCTGATCAAGAATATATACAGTTTATGGGGTCGGAAATGAATATTTCTATGCGTTGCAAACTTCTGGGCAAAATTATAATGCCCTTTGTAGGGGTATAACGAGGAAAAGAAAATAGAAAATAACACAGTCTATTGACTAAGCATCTTAATGTGTAGAGTAGGGGGGTCGATTTTTTTCCGCACAAAGCGTATAGCAAAATCGACAATTAAAAGAAACTTTCACCGAAAAACCATGGGTCTAAAATCATTTATTTATAATTTTGAAAAAAAAGTAAGAAAGTCCGTCAAGCTCGACAGTAATAGACTCTGTAATCCCCAAAATTTTGTATATATCTGATCATTTTAATTTAGAAGCCATATAAATTGGCAAAAAAGCCAAAGAGTGTCTGATGTGCTGCCCATCGCTTTGCAACTCGGCGGATCGAAACATAATGATGATTACTAAACATGCGAAAAGGTGCAAACCATGTACAAAACCGTGGGAGATATGACGTTTTTTCTAAATTGTGGTAGCGGGTGGTGGCTTTTCATACTTTGACAACAAACTTGATCTGCATGCAAATATAACAAGTAAATCCTCCAACATGTCAATTCTCTTAGTATTCTTGAGATCTTTAATTTTTTGTACAAAAACTTGAACATAACGACAAAAAAGCTTGAAATATAACATGCCAGCTACATGTATCATCATCGGGAACATAAATTCCGAAGTCCAAAGCAAAATACATATCGTTAATTTACTTCAACACTGTCACTACTCTAAAGTTCTCAATAGGTTTTGCTCAAACTCTATAAGTATCCCAAGATACATTTTTCAAAGTCTATAAGAGAAATATTGAGAACAAATTTCAACGATAAAATTTCTTGGTTTTAAAAGTTTTGCCTTAAGCAGGCCATCCACACACGAATTTGTTCGACGAACTTGTTCGTCGATCAAGAATACTCTCATGACCAACCCAACCCTATCTGTTATCAAAGTTATCTAAATAGCACATTTGCCAATTGTTGCTTGAGTTTTCTTTGATGGCACTTGGATTTGAGAGAGATAGAACATATCTGCATTGCATTCTTAACGGTGCGACATTCGCATTTTTCATTTTTGTTTTATTTCGATTGTCTTTGCGTGAGAGGATGGGGAGCAGTGCACAGTGTTTCTTTTTGCCTTTTTTTGGCATAAACTCTAGTTATTAAGATATTGACCCCAAATTTGGTTTATAGGCATATTTTGGGCCGCAATGACAACTTGGAAAGATTTACTCTTTTTTGACCAATATTTCAAATAGCTGCCATATAACCGATCCGGCCGATTTGCAATGTATATTTTTTTGTGCCATTAATGTTAATCTAATCTAGACCAAGTTCATCCTGTGCGTGATCCCCTTTATCTGACGAGTGCTTTTGGGAATCACCATCTTTATATTTTTCACTGATTTTTATTTTTGGAGATTGCAACAAAACGACATCTGCTGGTATGATATTTTCTTCTTATTTTGCCGATCTTTGAGACAGAGACTAGACAATAGGGGATCAGAACTATCCATTGCTCTGTTAAAACCATCTAGCATGTTGTCTAGTCGACTGCATTTTCTGGCATGGAGCCTTCTATTGTTCTTGTACAATTTATTTGTATTGATGTGCTAGAACCAATCGATTTTGAGTGGTTTCTTTTAAATCTTTCTAAATTTCGACCTCAACTTCGAATGTGTTTTTTAATACAGTTGACGAAAGCTTTTATCCTTTTAGATATCATCATAGTATGAGCTTTATCTAAGTACTTCTTCCTGATTTTTTTCCAATTCGTGCTGTTTAATTGCGTCTTCAAAGCCATTGTAGCTTCTCCAAATGTCAAGCAAGGTTGCTGGGCAAACACGAACTCAGCTGGAATAAATCAGATTTGATCGGAAAGGAGCAAGTTGTCGCAAGAAGTGTTAGTTACTCATTAATCTGTACACTTTCGTTAATAACTTAGCATTCACAACTTTTGCAACGCTGTGCCATGCACAACTTATATTCCTCGAAACACAGCTGCACTTGTTAGGGTCAACCTAAAATTACACAGTAACAACATACGGCACAATCGGACAAAAGCATACAACAATGACAAACGAGTTATAAAATCATAAAATTACATACCTTCACTAACGTTATTCATTTTTATACTCTGTACCGTAGGTACACAGCGTATTATAAGCAGGGCTGCAAACCCAAAAAATTTCGTGGATCTCCGGCTCGCGGGTTCGAACCAAAATTTACCAATGGTTCAGGTTCAGAATTATGAGGTTCAAGGTTTTTAGGGCAAGGTTTTGGTTCGAACCTTGGTTCATGAATGTTCATGTATGAATGTTCATATAGCAGTCGACCTAAAACCGACATAAACTGTTAGGGAATTGTCTCGATTTTGGGTTGGGATGGGATTTCACAATACTTTATATAAATAGAAACACTTTCATACAGCTCATGACCTTCAAAGCAATGACAATGTGTTTCTACTTATATAAAGTATTGTGACGAAATAAAAACTTCCAAGTTCTGGATACAGCCCTTAAAGTAAAATGCAATTTCGTTGTCCACATACGAAAAGTGTTTATCCTATCAGGATAACAGAAGAAGTCACTGGAAAATAGTTCAAATCTATAATTGCTGTTAAACCGAACCGAACTTTTGGGTTCGGAACGGGATCAGGTTCAGCTTTAACACCTTAAGAGGTTCGGTTCAAGGTTCGGTTCACAGTAATCTGAATGTCGGAATTCCGGGTTCGAACCGGTTCGGTTCAAAACCGTTTTGCAGCTCTGATTATAAGTTTGTGCAAAAGTATGTAACATCGAGAAGGAATCATCTCCCACCCTATAAAGTATATATATTCTTGATCAGCATCAACATCCGAGTCATGTCCGTCATGTCCGTCTGTCTGTCCGTATGAACGCACAGATCTCAGCGATGGTAAGAGATAGAGGTTTGACATGTATGGGACATATGCTTCTTAGTTTATTTTCAATTTTGGCCACGCCCCCTCCCGCCCCCGCAATTTAGAAACGAGAGCGTAAGTTAAAGTCGGCCCTGCCCGACTTCGAAATACCCGTTACTCAGCTCAGCTAGGATAAGTATGCAACATTTTTTTAACTCGGCCATTTATTATCCGATCCTTTTGAAAATTGTAGAGATTGTAGATATTGGCCACATAGACTACACTGCAAAATCTGAGCTCAATATCTTAAAAATTGTGGGAGTTATTCAATATTTTTTATTGCGGGGGTGGGAGGGGGCATTGCCAAAATTTGAAACAAACTTGATCTGCCTACAGACAATACTAGCTTACGTATAAAATTTGGTTGCTCTAGCTCTTCTAGTCTCTGAGATCTAGGTGTTCATACAGACGGACGGACGGACGGACGGACAGACGGACAGACGGACATGGCTATATCGACTCGGCTGTTGATGCTGATGAAGAATATATATACTTTATGATATCGGAGATGCTTCCTTCTGCCTGTTACATACATTTGCACGACTTTAGTATACCCTTTTTACTCTACGAGTAACGGGTATAAAAACGTCATATTTGAAGATAGATGGCTTGTTCCTTCTGGACATATTTAGTTAGCAGGATAACTTATCGATCCGCCAAAGGAATGGAGAAGATCGGATGAACGGTTTTCGAGTTATGATCAAAAGACTGTTCGCTGCTACTGCAGCATCAAAATTTATGCTGAGCGTATAATTTTCTTGGTACAGATTATGTTATAGTCGGGCTTGACCGACTTTCTTTCTTGTTACACTTGTTATTTTGTCTACAACTTTTGAAACAGACACACTCAAAGCGGCAGCATATTTGCTGCCCATTTCACAAAAATTATGTGGCTCACAATCAGCTTACTTTAATAGCCCGTCAACAAATATGTTGTTTTTTTAATCTAATATGAGTATGTAAATGTTAAAAAAAGTCTAAGAAATGTTTGTTAGCCGGCTCAAGGTCGTGTGTCTTTTATGTGCTTTAAATAAATAACCACACAGTATGTTTGTTTCTCCGATGTATTTCGATGTGCCGTCGGCAATCGTCATCAGGGAAAGGGCAACAGCGTCCAATCAGTCAGCTGTGGAGTTTTAAACTTCAACTTTATGTATATATATAAATATCGAAATATTGTTGGGGTTTAGCCAAAAAAAAACCAGTGTGCATTGGTGAGTTTTTTATGCGAAGTACTATCAAAACCCGCCACGACTTCGTCCGAGACTATAATTTAAATGATTAAGACGGGATAACAGCTCTGCTTCGATGATCGTAGACAGAGTGTCTAGTCGAATTGGAAAAAGATCCACTGCAGTGGACAAGGGAAAGTGGCACTCCGTTGGAATGCAACAGGTGCATTTTACACCAAATAGGATAATTGGGCCATGGCAGGCAAGGTCATCGATCGGGGATCGGGGAATTAAAATAATGGTGCGATGGGTTAGGTTAGGTAGTTCCGGTTGACCCCATATTGGGTCATACATAGACCTTAGGGTCGTTAATGAGGCCGGGTGATTATTTGGGTACGTTTGACTTAGAAACCCAGGAGGATTTTTGACGTTTTTTCAAATGCCAATAATTGTTTTGGGGGCCTTTTGGTCGCTTCCTTCAAAGAAGAGAACCGTGGGGTGTGCAGAATTTTTAATCTTATCTTGGCAGCTGCAAATGAGATGTTCTAGAGTTTCTGCTTCTCCAGGTTCCATGCACTTCCTGCAGGTGTCCTCTATCGTTATGCCTAGCATTATCGCATGAGCGGCTGCTAGGCAGTGTCCAGTTATTATGCCAATGAGCAGCCTGCAGTCTCTTCTCTGGAGCTGTAGCAGATAGTGCGAAAGTTTTATGTCTCTTGCTTTGCACTTTTAGAGATTCTGCATCCACTGGTGTTTTCCCACCTTACCTCTGCGTCTTTCTCTGCTATCTCCTCCATCTTGCTGTTAAGCGTCTGTATGGAGATAGGTATGTTTGGTGTTTCTTCTTGGCCGAGTACGATTCCGGCTTTTGCAAGACTGTCTGCCATCTCTTTTCCATCGATGCCCCGGTGGCTGGGGATCCAGTAGATTTGCACCTTTCTGGAGATGCTGAGGAAAACTAGTGCTTCCCCGCTCGCCAGGACATTTCTGGAGTTGATGGAGGGTCCTTGCATTGCCTTGATTGCCGCTTGGCTGTCCACGTAGATATTTATTTGGTTGTATGGAGCGTGAATTTCCGCCAACTGCGCTGCTTTTCTTATTGCGAAGACTTCTGCCTGGTTTGGCAGTTAGTGTGAGAGCTTTATTTCTGGCTCTGCACAGTATACGACGGCTCCGACTCCTAGGTCCATCTTTGAGCCGTCTGTAAAGAGGTGCGTTGCTTCTTGGGCCAGTCCTGTACGCCAGTCTTCTGGTCCCAATAGTGCTGATGTGCATATTGAGTTGATCTTTGGGATAATGTAGTCCGTGCTACCATTGATCTCTCTACCAACTATGCTGTGTCCATAGCTTTGTAGCGCCATGGTGCCTGTCGCACATAGACGTTGAGCGGTCTTTTGTGCCAGAAGGCGTGCTTGGATGTCCAGAGGGTTGACACCTAAGATGTGTTCTAATGCTTTGGTTGGAGTGGACCTCAGCGCCCCCGTAATACAGATCAGTGCCTGTCGCTGGGTCTTCTCCATCAACTTTAGGTATGTGGTTTTCTCCATGGCTTGCCACCATACCAATATACCGTGTAGCACCAAGGTATTTAACGTTATTCTTTTGCGTTAGTGATATTCCATTTATCTTTGGTGGAGTCCATTGCAGTACCTTGTATCTCTTGGTAAAGAGAATGAGGTCCGTCTTCTCCGCATTAATACTGAGTCTGGCTTCTGTGGCCCATTTTAGTATCTCTTTGAGTGTAGAGTCCATGATTGAGCTGAGAGTCGATGAACATTTTCCCACGATAATTATGCTTATGTCGTCGGCATATGCGGTTATCTTGGGTGCTTTCCTGTTCGTAGTTTCCTGTTAGTAAGTCGTTAACCACAAGGTTCCATAGAAGGGGTGACAGTACTCCGCCTTGAGGCGTGCCGCCGTGTGCCTCCTTCGTCATGGTTGTGGTTTGCTTTGGGTATGAACACTACACGTGCTGTCCTCCAGGCCACAGGTACATAGACCCATCCCAGGCAGGCTTCACAAATGGACTGTAGCCATGGTACGACTAAACCTTTGGTCGTTTTTAGCATGGCGTGAATTATGCCATCCAGTCCGGGGGATTTGTAGCTCGCGAACGAGTCGATCGCCTATCAGATTTTTCCTGGAGTGACTAAGTTGGTTGGGATGTTAGTTTGTTGAGTGTTTAGGTCCTGAAGCGTATCTGGCTCGGTGACTATAGTGCAGCCCGGGAAGTGCGCATCGAGGAGATCGCATGTAGCTTCCTTGCTACTTTCTGTCCAGTGACCTTCGTCCGTTTCAAGTTGACTCTGCAAAGGTGGCTGCTTTGAAAGCAGCTTCCTGAGTCTGGCTGCTTCCGAGATCTTCTCTATGTTGAAGCAAAAGGTTCTCCACGAATGTTGCTTTGCCTTCCCTACTTCTTTTTTGAATAAGCGAAGTCTTATCTTATACTCCTCCCAGATTATCACTTCATCCGCTTGTTTGGCGAGTTTGAAGCATTCCCGAACGTCCTTCCTCTGCTCTTTCAGTTCTGGGGTCCACAAGGGGGGGTCTGGTTCTCCTTTTTGTAACTGTGAGCTTACACGAGGTTTTGTATGCTTTGATGTGATTGACAGTGAACGCCTTCACGGACTTCTCAATATCTCCCACCGATCAGATGGGCGTTGACATCGGTAGTTTTGATTCCACTGTCTTAAGGTACTTCACCCAGTCGGTATTCCGGGGGTTCCTATAGACGTTTCTAGTTTGACAATAGTCGAATTGGATCTTGAACTGGATGTACTTGTGGTCGGAGAAGGAGGGTTTATCAAGAACTCTCCATTCTGACGCCTGAGGATTGTTAATCGTAAATCGGATTTACCTGCTGAAAACGCCGAATGAAATGAAAAGTAAATGACAAATTTCTTGGTGACGGTGATTCTTTTTCATCTTGCAAGTATTTTTATCATAACAGTTCGAATATTGTGAGGATTTTAAAATATATATATATATCGAGCATACAATTTGATTTAAAATCTTGTTTTGTATCTTGTACCTCGGAAATTTCATCGCAATTCTGCATCAGCGAATACGCAGTGTTAGTCGAAATTGTTAAGGCTACCATATTGCTGAATAATAATTTGATAACGATTCGAGCATCCATTCGAAAAGAAAATCGGTTTCTACTTCACTCGAAATCGGGAACACCAAAATGAAAACGATTCGGAACTGCAATCGATTTACTTTTTAATTCCACTCGAAAATGGGAAGAGGGCTGTATAATTTTGTGCTTAAAGTGCTATAAAAGTTTACATTTTGAAAAGAACCTGTGATTAAACGTAATGTTGTATGAACGAGAGCGTAAGTTAAAGTCGGCCCTGCCCGACTTTGAAATACCCGTTTCTCAGGGCAATTAGTGTTTAATAACCTCATGCGGCACAGATAAGTAAGCAATAGTTTTTTAACTCTGCCATTTATTATCCGATCTTTATGAAAATGTGAGATTGTAGATATTGGCCACATAGACTGCAAAATCTGAGCTCGATATCTTAAAAAATTTAGGAGATATTTAACTTTTTTGATTGCTTGGGCGGGGTCAAAATTTTAAACGAACTTGATCAGCATGCAGGCCAAACTAGTCTACATTTAAAATTTGGTGGCTCTAGCTCTTCTAGTCTCAGATCTAGGTGTTCACACAGACAGACGGACGGCTATATCGACTCGACTTGGGTCGGAGATGCGTCCTTCTGCTTGTTACATACATTTGCACGACTTTAGTATACCCTTTTTACTCTTCGAGTAACGGGTATAAAAACAGCGAATTTTAAGGAACCACGGATGACCGCGAAATAATATCTTCGAATACATACAGTATCTTATCAATATTTCACTATAATTCGGATTCAGTGTAATGGGCAATTGTAACAGACGCTGTGATAAAATCTTCTTTCTCAATTAATTCTTCATTTTCCGAGTTTCCTTTCATACTGAAAAAGCATCTGCTTAAAATGGGTTGTATAGACATATTTAGTAATCAGCATTATAAATATACATATCTGTCGCAGATAATAAATTAATCGTATAGATGGTAAATATCGGATGAACAATAGTCAAATTAAGAGCAACAGTACCTGCTTTATCTATTTTCGTTTTTATAACCTTGCAGAGGGTACATAGAAATTGTCCAAATGCTTGTAACGCATAGAAGGAAGCATTTCCGACCACATAAAGTGTATATTTTCTTGATCAGCATGACAAGCTGGGTCGATATAGCCATGTCTGTCCGTCTGTTTCTATGCTATCTCCTTCGTCAGTTTTAAAGCCATCGCCACCAAAATCTGCACGAAGCTTTCTGCACATTTGTCGAAACTGGCCGGATCGGATGACTATAACATATAGCTGCCATACAAAATCGGTCGAAAAACTAGTTCTAATGAGAAAAACTTTGTAGTTTTCAATGCGAACGTCTCCAAACTGCGTGTTTAATAGTTTTCCATGCTTCTCCACCATTCTGCCAAGTTTGGTCGAAGTGCGACATCTTTATGGTATAGCTGCCATAGAAAAGTACGGTCAGAAAAATAGTCTTAGTAAGAATAACTTTTTTGGATTCAATGTAAACCTCTTTAAAATTGGCATATATTTTTTTTATAAACTTTCACACAATTCTTCAAAGTTTTGTCAAACTCGGATGACTATAGGTTATAGCAGCCATAGGAATGATCGGTCGAAAAAAAGGTTCTTTTGAGAACAACTTATTTGATTTAAACAGAATCGGCTCCAATACTCTAACATGTTCGATTGTTACGCTCTTGCATGATTCCACTAAGTTTGGTCGAAATCGGACATCTATATGGTATAGCTCCCATTGAAAAGTAAGGTCCCGAAAGTAGTCTTAGTTAGAAAAATAGAGGAAAGTTAACTTCGGCTGAAGTTTGTATACCCTTCAGCACTAAAAACAAACAAGTTTTTCACCCTAAGACTACTTTTCTGACTCTACTTTTCTATGACAGCAATACTATATAAAGGGTGATTTTTTAAGAGCTATAGGAAAGTTTTTCAAAAAGAAAACACATAAAATTCAGAAAAATGCATGAAATCTTTATTTGAATCGATAGTACGGTCCATATAATTTAATGTTTGAAGATTATTTTATGCAAATGTTGACCGTGACTGCGCCTCGATTTCGACCAAACTTAGTGGAATCATGATACTAAGAATATCAAACTAAGAAATACAAAGTTTGGAGGAGTTTTCTTTTAAAAAACTTTTTCTCACTAAAACTAATTTTTCGATCGTTGGCAATGGCAGCTATAGACTATAGTCATCCGATTTTGAAAAAACTTTAAAGAATTGCGTGAAAGCTTATAAAATAAATATATGCCAATTTTAAAGAGGGTTACATTGAAAACAAAAAAGTATTTCCAAGACAATTTTTTTAACCTTACTTTTCTATGGCAGCCATACTATATAGATGTTCGACTTCGACCAAACTTGGCACAATCATGGAGAAGCAAAGAAAACTAGTAAATACGCAGTTTGGAGACATTTGCATTCAAAACATAAAAGTTTTTCTTTGATGGCACTTTGATTTGAGAGAGATAGCACATATATCTGCATTGCATTCTTAACGGTGCGACATTCGCATTTTTCATTTTTGTTTTATTTCGATTGTCTTTGCGAGAGACGATCGGGAGCAGTGGTGAGTCCCACCACGTCTTCGTCCGAGACTATGATTTAAATGATTAAGACCTGACGGCAGCTCTGCTTCGATGATCGTAGATAGAGTGTCTAGTCGAATTGAAAAAAGATCCACTGCAAATGGACAAGGGAAATTTGGAATGCAACAGTTGCATTTTACACCCAATAGCATACCTGGGCCTTGGCAGGCAAGGTCAACGATCGGGGAATTAAAATAATGGTGCGATAACAAGCCTATAAAAAATGGTGTGGGAGGCAGGCAGAGCGTTAGTAAAAGAAGAATGGAAACAGGCGGCAATCAAATTAACATTCTCTTGTGAAAAAAAAAACGAGAAAGCTAAGCTAACTTCGTCTGTGCCGAAGTTTTTGTACCCTTTGCATGTGCTCGCTTAAATATTAAAAAAAAATACTCTTTTTCCCATTTTCCGACCGATCGTTCGTATGTGAACTATATGATATCCGATTTGGCCAAAAATTTGTAAAATTATGTGAAAGCACGTAAAACAAATACAAAATTGCACGATGCTTCCATTAAAAACAAAAAAGTTTTTCTAACTAAGACTGTTTTTCAGACCTATCTTTTGTATGGCAGCTATACCATATAATTGTCTGATTTTAATAAAACTTGGTAGAATCATAAAAATAAACATAGAAAACCTACTTTTTATAGAAAACCTACGATTACAAAGTTTGGAGACGTTTCTATTGAAAAGAAAAAAGTTTTTCATGCTAAAACTAGTTTTCCGACCGATTGTTCCTATGGGAGCTATGAGATAGAGTCATCCGATACGGCCGGTTCCGACATATTAGTAGTGTGCAGCAAAAAGAAGACTCTGTGCAAAATTTCAGCTCGATAGCTTTAAAACTGAGAGACAAGTTCGCGTAGAAACAGACAGACAGACGGACGGACAAAGCTCAATCGACTCAGCTTGTCACCCTGATCAAGAATATATACAGTTTATGGGGTCGGAAATGAATATTTCTATGCGTTGCAAACTTCTGGGCAAAATTATAATGCCCTTTGTAGGGGTATAACGAGGAAAAGAAAATAGAAAATAACACAGTCTATTGACTAAGCATCTTAATGTGTAGAGTAGGGGGGTCGATTTTTTTCCGCACAAAGCGTATAGCAAAATCGACAATTAAAAGAAACTTTCACCGAAAAACCATGGGTCTAAAATCATTTATTTATAATTTTGAAAAAAAAGTAAGAAAGTCCGTCAAGCTCGACAGTAATAGACTCTGTAATCCCCAAAATTTTGTATATATCTGATCATTTTAATTTAGAAGCCATATAAATTGGCAAAAAAGCCAAAGAGTGTCTGATGTGCTGCCCATCGCTTTGCAACTCGGCGGATCGAAACATAATGATGATTACTAAACATGCGAAAAGGTGCAAACCATGTACAAAACCGTGGGAGATATGACGTTTTTTCTAAATTGTGGTAGCGGGTGGTGGCTTTTCATACTTTGACAACAAACTTGATCTGCATGCAAATATAACAAGTAAATCCTCCAACATGTCAATTCTCTTAGTATTCTTGAGATCTTTAATTTTTTGTACAAAAACTTGAACATAACGACAAAAAAGCTTGAAATATAACATGCCAGCTACATGTATCATCATCGGGAACATAAATTCCGAAGTCCAAAGCAAAATACATATCGTTAATTTACTTCAACACTGTCACTACTCTAAAGTTCTCAATAGGTTTTGCTCAAACTCTATAAGTATCCCAAGATACATTTTTCAAAGTCTATAAGAGAAATATTGAGAACAAATTTCAACGATAAAATTTCTTGGTTTTAAAAGTTTTGCCTTAAGCAGGCCATCCACACACGAATTTGTTCGACGAACTTGTTCGTCGATCAAGAATACTCTCATGACCAACCCAACCCTATCTGTTATCAAAGTTATCTAAATAGCACATTTGCCAATTGTTGCTTGAGTTTTCTTTGATGGCACTTGGATTTGAGAGAGATAGAACATATCTGCATTGCATTCTTAACGGTGCGACATTCGCATTTTTCATTTTTGTTTTATTTCGATTGTCTTTGCGTGAGAGGATGGGGAGCAGTGCACAGTGTTTCTTTTTGCCTTTTTTTGGCATAAACTCTAGTTATTAAGATATTGACCCCAAATTTGGTTTATAGGCATATTTTGGGCCGCAATGACAACTTGGAAAGATTTACTCTTTTTTGACCAATATTTCAAATAGCTGCCATATAACCGATCCGGCCGATTTGCAATGTATATTTTTTTGTGCCATTAATGTTAATAGGCTTTAAATTTTCTACTATGTGATGTTATATATACATTCAAATTTTAAATTATTCCATTTTTAGCATCGACAGATCATCGATTTAAGTCACAGCTTTCCTATTCTGCTACTTTTCGCACAAGTTAAACTAATTTTGTACAAATACAAAATATTTTTCTTTAAAATCACTATCATCTAGACCAAGTTCATCCTGTGCGTGATCCCCTTTATCTGACGAGTGCTTTTGGGAATCACCATCTTTATATTTTTCACTGATTTTTATTTTTGGAGATTGCAACAAAACGACATCTGCTGGTATGATATTTTCTTCTTATTTTGCCGATCTTTGAGACAGAGACTAGACAATAGGGGATCAGAACTATCCATTGCTCTGTTAAAACCATCTAGCATGTTGTCTAGTCGACTGCATTTTCTGGCATGGAGCCTTCTATTGTTCTTGTACAATTTATTTGTATTGATGTGCTAGAACCAATCGATTTTGAGTGGTTTCTTTTAAATCTTTCTAAATTTCGACCTCAACTTCGAATGTGTTTTTTAATACAGTTGACGAAAGCTTTTATCCTTTTAGATATCATCATAGTATGAGCTTTATCTAAGTACTTCTTCCTGATTTTTTTCCAATTCGTGCTGTTTAATTGCGTCTTCAAAGCCATTGTAGCTTCTCCAAATGTCAAGCAAGGTTGCTGGGCAAACACGAACTCAGCTGGAATAAATCAGATTTGATCGGAAAGGAGCAAGTTGTCGCAAGAAGTGTTAGTTACTCATTAATCTGTACACTTTCGTTAATAACTTAGCATTCACAACTTTTGCAACGCTGTGCCATGCACAACTTATATTCCTCGAAACACAGCTGCACTTGTTAGGGTCAACCTAAAATTACACAGTAACAACATACGGCACAATCGGACAAAAGCATACAACAATGACAAACGAGTTATAAAATCATAAAATTACATACCTTCACTAACGTTATTCATTTTTATACTCTGTACCGTAGGTACACAGCGTATTATAAGTTTGTGCAAAAGTATGTAACATCGAGAAGGAATCATCTCCGACCCTATAAAGTATATATATTTTTGATCAGCATCAACAGCCGAGTCATGTCCGTCAGTCTGTCCGTATGAACGCACAGATCTCAGAGATGGTAAGAGATAGAGGTTTGACATGTATGGGACATATGCTTCTTATGTCTGCAGGCAGATCAAGTTTATTTTCAATTTTGGCCACGCCTCCTCCCGCCCCTGCAATTTAGAAAAAACGTCATATTTGAAGATAGATGGCTTGTTCCTTCTGGACATATTTAGTTAGCAGGATAACTTATCGATCCGCCAAAGGAATGGAGAAGATCGGATGAACGGTTTTCGAGTTATGATCAAAAGACTGTTCGCTGCTACTGCAGCATCAAAATTTATGCTGAGCGTATAATTTTCTTGGTACAGAGTATGTTATAGTCGGGCTTGACCGACTTTCTTTCTTGTTACACTTGTTATTTTGTCTACAACTTTTGAAACAGACACACTCAAAGCGGCAGCATATTTGCTGCCCATTTCACAAAAATTATGTGGCTCACAATCAGCTTACTTTAATAGCCCGTCAACAAATCAGTGTTGCCACTATATTTGAATATGTTGTTATCTTATCAATATTTCACTATCATTCGGATTCAGTGTAATGGGTAATTGTAACAGACGCGGCGATAAAATCTTCTATCTCAATTAATTCTCCACTTCCCGAGTTCCCTTTCATCCTGAAACAGCATCTGCTTAAAATGTGTCCATTATGAAGACATGTCTCTAAGACGGCAACAATATATGCAGACGCCATTGTCAATAAAATCGTTTAGAAGTTCGTTCTTTGCTGAATTAATCGTGGCACTTTTCGATGGCATTATTATTTATGTAAGTGTTACCTTATTTATGTCTGGTCCACTGTATACAGCGCTAAGGAGACAGACGGTAGGCAGAGTGAGTAGAAGAGTTGGCAAGATTAATGTATAGTAAAAAGGTATTGTTACTCCTTAAAATATATCATGTCTGCGTTTAAGGAAAAATAGATTTGTTTATTGAAGTGTTAAGTGGAGAAGGTGATGACAGTGGCTGACCATCGAGTAAGCCGATCCCGGAATACAGCAGGGCGATCAGCTTCAACCAAAATGTTTGGTCACTGTTAGGACGGGTGCGCTGGTGTAGTCCATTTACACCCCATTGTCCAGATTGTCTGTATTGATGAGTTTGCCACTTGCTGAAAGTGTGCGACTTGCGGGCATTGGGTCCTACTCCGCCCTGTTCAGTTGAGCTAGCCGGCTTTGCCCAAAAGAAGAATCAAGTTCTAAACAAGATGTTAAAAAAATGGAAATGTAATTTCGAATGTTACAAACAAATTTTACAGGCATTAACTTAAGCTGTATTTTGACTTGTCGAGATTTCATTTGAAATGGGTAATAAATACCTCAGTTTACTGTTACTACGTTTGTGCTTAAACAAAAAATCATAATATTTGCCCCTCAAACTATGTTGTAATGTATCATTAGGTTAACTTTTTATTTATATTTTCCTTAAACCTTTATTTATTTATTACACCTATAACTATACAGACAATCTGATTGAATGCACAGGGAGGACAAGGTTTGAAACTGCCCATTAGTTATTTCATTCAAATAGATAATTGTTAACGGAAATTAAGCTGGCATACTTTAAGCATACTTATTAGGGATTCCAGAATCGGAATCTACGAAGAATTCTAAGAAGTTTTCACCAAGAAACTATGTGTCTAAAATCAATTCCTAGCTCCCGCTGAGAGCCGTAAAGATTTTAGGTTGAGGTAGTTGAAAAACATTATAAAAGTATGCGGGGCATGTGATTATTAACATTTTTAAACGTGCTGTTATTCCTAAAACTGTAAACAAAATTTGAACAACAAAATAAAAGTAGGCGTGGCATGAGAGAGGGTGTAACTTAACGGTAAAGTGCAAAATTTCTTTTTTTGATCAAAAAGAATTTAAAAAAATTGGGAAAAATACTATATAAAGCTAGAGCCCTCTACCGCCTCCATAATCAAATTATAGCCGTTATTATAAAACTAAATTTTTATAAAATTTATGTTTTATTTGTTAGTTTTTAGTCTTTTTTAGACTCGATTTGCGGATTTTTGGAACGACTTTCCTAAGTCACTGACATCACATCATCTTGATTCTGCGGCATTACGCGTCGTGAGACATGTGTTAACAGCTGAACAGATCGTTCGGTTCCTTGAATGAGCGATGGAATTGCTGGATCTGGCAGTGGTATTTTACCAGTATTTATGTACTCCAACAAGTGCACGTGTGGGATTCTTGCAGTAAATGGAGGTTCAAATAAAATGTCGTCATTATCCAAGTCAACTAAATTCTTATAATCTGTGCAATCGAAATTGATGCGGTTCTTATAATTTCTGACAGCATTCTAAGGCTTTCAATTTCCGAATTGGAAGAGTCAATGGACATAGCTGATGATGCGATAACTTTATAATATTAATTATACTCTGTACCTTAGGTACATAGAGTAATATAAGTTTGTGCAAAAGTATGTAACATCCAGAAGGAAGCATCTCCGACCCCATAAAGTATATATATTCTTGATCAGCATCAACAGCCGAGTCGATATAGCCATGTCCGTCTGTCCGTCCGTCCGTCTGTCCGTCTGTCTGTCTGTCCGTATGAACGCACAGATCTCAGAGATGGTAAGAGATAGAGGTTTGACATGTATGGGACATATGCTTCTTATGTCTGCAGGCAGATCAAGTTTATTTTCAATTTTGGCCACGCCCCCTCCCGCCCCCGCAATTTAGAATTTATCTCCCACAGTTTTGAAGATAGATGGCTTGTTCCTTCTGGACATATTTAGTTATTAGAATAACTTATCGATCCGCCAAAGGAATGAAGAAGATCGGATGAACGGTTTTCGAGTTATGATCAAAAGACAAAATTTCTTGGTACAGAGTATGTTATAGTCGGGCTTGACCGACTTTCTTTCTTGTTTTAGAAATAAGAATACGTTTCTTTATTGAAAGCCAAATACTAAGTGAAGGAAATGTATAACAACGCGTTTAAAAATGATAACAATCTCATGCCACGCCTACTTTCATTTTGTTGTTCAAATTTTGTTTACAGTTTTATGGATAACAGCACGTTTAAATATGTTAATAGTTACATGCCACGCCTACTTTTATAATGTGTTCAACTACCTCAACCTAAAATCTGTATGGCTCTCAGCGGGAGCTAGGAATTGATTTTAGACACATAGTTATTTTCATGGTGAAATTTTCTTAGAATTCTTCGTAGATTCCGATTCTGGTGGACGCTTTTGGCGAAAAAAAATTGACCCGCCCTAATACTTATGCTAGCATAAACGTAGTGTGTGAGTTGCCTGTCAAACATCTCATTAGAGAACTCAAATAGCCTTCTTTTCATGCACCTTATATATTTTTGTGCTTCTCAGGTTGACCAGTACTCTTGTTATCTCATTTGAGAAACTTTCATGATATATCAGACAAGTGAAAATTCGGCTTTACTAAAGAGTGATTTTTTAGCAGCTCTCAGATTTGTTTAAAAAAAATACATAAAATTCAGAAAAATGTATGAAGTCTGTCTAATCTTGATTCTATAGAACGTTCTATATTATTTAATGTTTAAAGATGATTTCATGTAAATGGCTGTTTAAAATTTTGACTTACTCTCCAACATATCGGCCGGTATATTACGAATAAATTCTACAATATTTCTTTCCAGTGTGTCAACGAGGGCTGCAAACCGGTTTTAAACCGAACCGGTTCGAAACCGAAATTCCGCATTTTCTTTTACTGTGAACCGAACCTTCAACCGAAATTAAAAGCTGAACCCGAACCTGTTCTGAACCTAAAATATCGGTCCGGTTGAATAATTATCAGAAAATTTTAACTTCTGTTTAGCGATTCCATCTGTTATCTGGTTGGTTTTGAGCGGCTCAGTCTTAAAATGGGCAGCAAAGTGAATTTAAAAACACCAAGAATAACATTCAGAACTACTTACAATATCCTTATTTCTAGTAGCCTGTGTATTTTAAGATCCTTGACTTCAAAGCTTTTCAATGTTTCACATGGGAAACATTTTTCTACAAAAACTACGAAGTGGTATTTTACTTAAAAGTTAATTGTTTATTGAAAATATCAAAAACAACCCGATTTATATACGATTTGAGTTTTTTTAGGTCGAAAGCATAGATAACATAGACCGGACTTAAGGTTCGAAACAAAACCCTCTTCCAAAAACCTCGAACCTAAATTGTTTGAACCCTAACCATTGGTAAATTTTGGTTCGAACCAAAGTTCCGGAGACCAAAAAAATTGTATGGATTTGCAGCCCTGGTTTCAACTGTTGCGGGCTTGTCGCTGGAGGCATTAGCCTAAACATAGCTCCACAAATATTATTTGTGCGTTGTATCGCTCGAACTAGGCACCCAATTGACCGGTCCCAAACGTGAAATAAACTGTTCACCGAACTCGCCCCTTAATTGGACCATTGTTTCGAGTTCAGTGTGGCACTGTCTTGTTGAAACCACATGTCAGCCAAGTCCAGCTCTTCCATTTTGGGCAAAAAATATTGTTTGTAATCATCGCACGGTAGCGCTTTCCTTTCACAGTAACGTCCCTGCCTTTTTTTATTATTTATTATTATTTATTGATCTATCATCCTAACAATAGTCATCTTTGAACAAGAAAGAAAGTCGGACAAGCCCGACTATAACAACATACTCTGTACCAACGAAATTAAACGCTCAGTATAAATTTTGACGCTGCAGTAGCAGCTGAAAGTAGCGCTGCAGCAACGCAAAAGCAAACTTAACATGTTGGACATATGACATAACATATGACTCGAAAAAATCTGAGCTGCCTAAAAAAGTGTTCCCAAAAAGAAAGTTGCTAAAAAAAATCACCCTTTATTTCACAGCCACCACCAGTATAGCCGATTTGTATCATGCAAGTAAATAACAGGAAAGCTGTTTTTTCTGCTGCGACCTTTGTTGCACACATTTAAAAAGATCGGCAAAAATATCGGTTGGACATGAATATATCAACGCCCCCCTCTTTCTAACTTAGGGGGACTTTAGATTTTAATTTTGAACTTTAATTTACTTCGCTCATAAGGCTTAGGAGACAGAATGCCAAGAAGACCAAGAGAAGACGAGCTTTCTAAAATTGGATAACTATTTTCCTATTATTTGGCTCTGAGAGGCAGTACTGCCGTCTTATATATATTTAGCATAGGGCTTTGAAGACTTTATACTTTTGAAAGATCTCCTCTCGAGTAACAAAACAAATTTCCGAGCTATCGTGGTAAACGTAGCGAAACACCAAGCACCTCCGTTTGAGATACCACTCATTGGACCGCAAAGATCCAAATGTAATCGCTGCAACACACTTTTCGCGCGATTTATTTTAATTCTCGGAAACAATTTCACTGTAATTTTGTACCTGGCACACGGTTCACACTCATGATCGCACAAGTCACACTGCTTCGCTTTCAATTCGGATGAACGGTTGTCGAGTTATGATCAAAAGACTGTTCACTGCTGCAGCGCAGTAGCAGCGCTGCTTTCAGCTGCTCAAAATGTATGCTGAGCGTATTACTTTGGTGGTAAAGGGAATGTTATAGTTGTTGTTTTTTTTTGTGTTCTTTGAATTTGAAACTCGACCGATCCACAGTGGTCAGAATCGCAAAATAATTGGCATAAAGTCGAATATGGCAGATATCGAGTTGAAACTTGTAATTTTTGTTAAATATAGCACTGTAAATAGCTCAACTACATCTCGTGGAAGGGTTTATTTTTAATATCGAGTTGTCCCCTTCATTATAATTATACTTAAGATATGGGGACCTGAAGAGTCCATAGATCTATAGAATACATCCATAATATTATTTATCCGGGAACTCTGTCGAGCCTGCATTTTTACCTATCACGATTGTTATTAGCTTTCGTCTACCCATTTAAAGACTGCGCAATTCTTCATGATTGTCCAAAACAATTCTTAAACGCTTTGATAGGCACTGTGAATGTTTGTCTCTGAATGTCTGCATATGTCGGCTGCACGTTTGCAGATTCGATTTAACAAACATTTCAAAACTTATTGTTTTTGTGTTTAGCTAGGTACGGAGAACGCCAAACAGTTTGGGCGTTCGAAAATGTCAATTATTGCGAGAGTGGATCGTAAAAACGAAATAGTGTGCTGGATAGCCGAAAAAAGCCAAAACCGCCACGAATTCAACATTTGGTATTGTGTGAAGGTACTGTTACACCTCTCCCCAGCTGTTATTTGTGTACAAACAAACTTTATGTGAATTTGAAACCAAAAAAATCTGCTGATTCTTATTTTATATAATTCACTAACACTAAAAATGGATATTTATCTATATTATAATAGCCAAAATTATTCCAAGACATTTTTATCCTCGTTTGCCCGGGCAATCAACAACTCCGTTGCATGTCTTTCTGCACTTCAGGCTGCTGCTGGAGTCATTTTCTCTATTGCTCAATTGCTCCAAAAGCTGGCCGACCGCACCTGCTAGGTTCTGCGACTCTCTTGGCTACTCCACTCTGCCGTGTTTCCCCCTTTTTGCTGCCAAAAATAATGAATTAGATTCGGTTGGTTTGGTCATTAAGTACGCGATACTTGCATATAAGCGATTTTCTCTTCCTCATGATAGCGCTTCAACCGTTTCTTACGCGCACACTTCATGTCAGACATTTTCTTTCTCTACCGACCGTCAAAATAAATAAACTTAATTAGTTTGGGCGCAAAAAAAAATCCACACATTGAGAAAGAGTGGCAACGCCACGTAGTCCGTGTGGATTTTACTACACCTTTGTTTGTTTGTCTCCGTACACAATGTAAGACGGCTACTATCAAACTTTTTTCGAACGATTTTACAGTGCCTGTTTTGCATGGAGATTTTCGTTTCCGAGCGCATTTTTGCGTTCTCCGTACCTAGCTTAAATTTCAATTTTTTTAACCGGTTAGCGTACATTCCCTTAGTTGGCCAAATATCCAGTTTGCAAGGGCAGTTGAGTTGCAACAGTGGTCGATCCATACATCCCGCAGCTTTGCATGACAGAACTCAAGCTCATCTAGAAGTTTTAAGTACCACAAGACTCGCAAAAACCTGCAAGCAAGATTAATATTATTTTTTAGTACACACTTTCTACTTTATTTTAACATATACATGCAACACAGCGCACATAAACTTAAAATAAGAAATCATGTGTAATTAATAAGCGTGAATTCAGAAGGATGGTGGCTTGTTAAATCGTTTTAATACGCTTCAAACTAGAAAATTTTCTTTCTAGAGTTGCAGCTGTTATTGGCAGTGTGGCTAATATACTGAACAACTTAAATTTTTTTGGAAAATATGATTTTGAGTACTCATCCAGCGCTTCCGTCGAACTTTTTGTTTGAGAACGGCCTCTTCGCGTTAAATATTTTTACAGCAGGTGCAGATGCAGAACAGCAGGTGGCCCATTAACTAAAAATTCTTGGAAGAATTCAATAGTTTTGACAAATGTATTTTCCTCATGGTGAACATAGTTTGATAATCGAAAACAATTTCAGGGTTGCCAGACAATCGGAAATATTATTCTGTTCTTTGTATATAGAGTATGTAGTTTAAAGCCTTTTTCCACCAAGAATTCAGAACACTTAAAAATTTAGTCACTCCTACATGCTTAAATTAATTGTTTTAAAAATACAAAAAAATGACTACTGCAGCGGTGCACACGGTATTTGATTTTGGGAGAAGCGCAACAACAACAACCAAATCAACTTCTATTACCGATGCTCGAGTCCACCAGCCAGCCAGACACTCCATATATTTGTTATGCCTATTATTCGTAGAGTAAAAAGGGTATACTAAAGTAGTGCAAATGTATGTACCAGGCAGAAGGAAGCATCAACCTTTCATTTTTTGAAATCCTTGGACACGTTGTAAAAGGTCAGAGATCAAAATTTGTGAAAATTTTACTGACTTCATTTTTTTCTGCTTTGACTTACCGTTTCAGTGTTAAACTAAACAAAATGTCCAGATATTTTATTTTGACTATTGAATTACGTTAATTTTTTGCCCTCAAACTATAAAATTGGGCAAAAATTGACGTCACTATACAGGATTGTGCAAACACACATATTTTTTTCATTTCATAAGAAATAACAAAATCCTCGGTTCCACTGTCTTTTTATACTCTGTACCGTAGGTACACAGAGTATTATAAGTTTGTGCAAAAGTATGTAACATCGAGAAGGAATCATCTCCGACGCACAGATCTCAGAGATGGTAAGAGATAGAAGTTTGACATGTATGGGACATATGCTTCTTATGTCTACAGGCAGATCAAGTTTATTTCTATTCACAGTTTTTACAAATCGGTGCACTACAGCCAAAGATAATTCACTTAACTTTTTTTTAAACTTTTTTTAAAGCAGAAAAATGGGTTCTAAGCAATATCTCAAAAACCGCTCTACTTTTGGTATAAGACGAAACCATTTCGGAATCAGCGGCCAATTTTACATGGAATCAACTGTCAATTAGGGTGCGTCAGTAATTTTGTGTACTAGTGTAATAAGCTACAATTATTTTTTGTTTAAGAAAAGTCTAAAGACAGCAAATGAAAAATATAAAATAACAAGAAAGTTGTCTAGAATTATACACTTTAATTGAGCACGCTTGTAATGTAATATTTGTACTGACTCGCTCTTGCGAGCGATCCTTCTTTTATTGCATAAAAATCATCCCTTAAATCTTACTTATCTATTGCTTCGTTTGTAAGACGAAGCATGTGTATGTTTATGTGCTTGTGCGTTGCACACATATGTGTCGGTCTAGTGGGAGGGGTACATCGCCTGTGCATCTCAAGGATCCCTACGCGTGGGGTCAGATACATCCTGACCCTTGTCAATGTGGCTATTAATATTTATATTATTACTACGAGACATGTTTATGGGTTAAGCATATGATCTCTATCGCTAGATGTGAGTCGTGGGATCGTGGACTCATGTTTAGATTCTAAACAAAGTTTTAGTTAAAGTTACTATGTCCGAGTTTTTTTTTGGAAGATATCTTTGGATGATACAAAGGCTAATACTGTGTTGCGGACGTTACATTCTAACGCGAATTTGCTTGTTAAACTTGACATTGCTGGCGTTCACATTGGTATAGTTTGATGCAATTTTTTTGGAAAAATGCAGTTCTTCAGAATAGGTTTACACCTATTTTAAAACAAACGGCTATCTGGTTTTTGCTTAAAATTCCGTTGCGGACGTTACAAAAATTAAAGTCGACTTTGAGACTTATGTGCATTTGCACCTTTTTTTTTTTTTACCGAATTTTGGATAATAAACCAAAAAAGTCCACATACAAAAAATTAAGTGGAATATATGATATATAAATCTTAATGTTGTCTGTTGCTTTTCCATCAAGCCCAATTGTTTAATAAAAAAATATTCGTTTATTTAAAAATCCTTTTAACCTTGTAATTATTAATTCAAACTTTTCGCTTAACAACAGCGCCAACTCGTCCACCGCTCCATTTCCTTAAGAAGTAGCGAAAAAATTATATTCGGAACAACTCACATCAAATTCTTGTACGAATTGAGGAATGCTTCTCAGAATGTACTTATTTTTAAATTGACTTCCACAGCTATCATAAAATATCTTTATTCTATTGAAAGAATGAAGCTTTCTGATTTTTAAATTATTAATATTATAGAACAATAAACAGAATTTAAATTGTGCGGCCTTACAATGCAATATGACTTGGCGCAATTGTTAAACCAAGCAACGCATGCAAACAAAGTTACTTGTGAGTAATTGAAATGGGCAGATCGGACCTACTTTTTCCTAGTTTTTCGAATTCTTGGCAACCTAGAGCTGTTTAAAGCCAAGCTTCAGACTCAGCAGGCGAAACCCCTTAACACCTAGTTGGGGTATTTTTCAGTCACTTTTTATTTCTTTATTTATTTTACCAAATTGGATGTAGTAATACCGTAATTTGCAATATTAAAACGAAGTGGTTTGAGTGGTGCTTATAGTATTAGTAACTAGACCGAACTTTTTATTTCTTTTCATCTATTTTCAGCAAATTATTTGTCTTTATCTTTTAAACCTTAATCTTCTGGCAATTCTGCTGAAAGGATACAAATAAAATTTCAATACAGTTCAGATAAAAACAACAACATTAAAATAAAATCTTACAAATAGCAAAGACTATCGATTAGGGTGTGTTCAGACACACTGGTATAACAGTTATTTGGTATGGGGATGGAAATTAGGCATCGTGAATTAAGGCCGCGATCGGTGCTCAAAATAAATTTTGCAAAATAAAATTAGGCCGCTACACAAAATAAAATTAGACCGTGTAGCCTTATTTCATTTTTCAAAATGAACTTTGACAGCGATCATAAAACGAAAGTAGACCTCACGGTCTAAACTCATTCTGCAAAATGAGTAATTCGTACGAAGTCAAAATAAAATAAGTACGCACACTGTCACTTGCAAACGCAGCATTAAATCTTCGAAAAATAAAATGGAATTTCGCCATCAAATTCATTTTTAAAACCAGCTCGAGATCAGATATTTTGTTTGTGCTTGTTATGTAAAAAATACAAAATCGTGCTCTCTTCTTTCTTCCTTTAGTCCGATATATTTCGAACCCCGTATCGATTCGAGACGTTTCATATAACAAAAAACCTAAAATTTTCTTAATTTAAGCCTCAAACCATTAAACACATTACATTAACATACAGAGCACAGCGTCCACAGTTTTGATACTCTGTACCGTAGGTACACAGAGTATTATAAGTTTGTGCAAAAGTATGTAACATCGAGAAGGAATCATCTCCGACCCTATAAAGTATATATATTCTTGATCAGCATCAACAGCCGAGTCATGTCCGTCTGTCCGTATGAACGCACAGATCTCAGAGATGGTAAGAGAAAGAGGTTTGACATGTATGGGACATATGCTTCTTATGTCTGCAGGCAGATCAAGTTTATTTTCAATTTTGGCCACGCCCCCTCCCGCCCCCGCAATTTAGAAAAAACGTCATATTTGAAGATAGATGGCTTGTTCCTTCTGGACATATTTAGTTAGCAGGATAACTTATCGATCCGCCAAATGGAGAAGATCGGATGAACGGTGTTCGAGCTATGATCAAAAGACTGTTCGCTGCTACTGCAGCATCAAAATTTATGCTCAGCTTATAATTTTCTTGGTACAGAGTATGTTATAGTCGGGCTTGACCGACTTTCTTTCTTGTTATACACATGAGTGCGCAATTCTCAGTGTCCATCGTAAAGTTTATTATACCCGTTACTCGTAGAGTAAAAAGGGTATACTAAAGTCGTGCAAATGTATGTAACAGGCAGAAGGAAGCATCTCCGATATCATAAAGTATATATTTTCTTCATCAGCATCAACAGCCGAGTCGATATAGCCATGTCCGTCTGTCCGTCCGTCCGTCCGTCTGTATGAACACCTAGATCTCAGAGACTAGAAGAGCTAGAGCAACCAAATTTTATACGTAAGTTAGTATTGTCTGTAGGCAGATCAAGTTTGTTTCAAATTTTGGCCACGCCCCCTCCCGACCCCGCTATAAAAAATGTTGAATAACTCCCACAATTTCGGATCGGATAATAAATGGCCGAGTTAAAAAAATGTTGCATACTTATCCGAGCCGCATGAGGTTATTAAACACTAATTGAACTGAGTAACGGGTATTTCGAAGTAGGGCAGGGTCGACTTTAACTTACGCTCTCGTTTAGTCTCATATTTGTGGGTGTGTTGATTATATGTAGCTTCTCCAGAGTGAAGCGCTTTTTTGGATTGTAATTTTTTCTCGTCGTTTTATTTTAGATTTGTGTCCATAGATTCTAGTTTTGAGTTTCGTCTTTACTGCACCAACTAATACGTTTTTGCATATGTTGGATCCACCACCAACGCATGGAATTTGCTAAATTATCTGCATATATAAAAATGAATGTTTGTCTGTCTGTCTGTCCCTTATGCCTGCCTAAACCGCTCATCCGTCATAAAACTGCGAAATTTGCAAAATTATAGCGTTCATCCGATTGTAATGAAACTTTGAGTATTGGCTGTAAGAGGCCCTGGAAGGATTCTCAATGGAAGAAATGAGCGGAAAATGGTTCAAAAAACGCGAAATTTGTAAAATTTCCTTTTGCGGTGAAACCTTTGGGAACCTTTGGAATTTCAAAAACTATGCCATTCATGTATGTTTGTCTGTCTCTTAGAGTGAGAGTGTGTCATTTTTATCGATCAAATTCGAAACTTTAATTCCTGATCAACGCTCAACATGTATAAATTAAAGTTTATGTAAATCTATTTTTGTGTAGTAATGCCTCCCAAAAATGTTCGATTGGACGTTCCACGTCTCAAGCAAAAAAGAAAAAGGCAAAACGCGCTTCTGCAACTAAAGTGGAACGAGATGCAAGAGTAGAAACTGACAGAAAACTTCATGCGAGAGCCCGGAAACACAAAAGGCAAATAGATGGAAGACTGGAAACCGTCTGCCGGGTCAGCTAGTATTTGTATAAATATAAAAAGCACAAAACAATACACCTGACCTTGAGCCGGCTTAAACCATAACAAGGCATCACTTAGGTCACCAACCCGAGCAACTATTAAAAAGTTCAACCAGGCAGTCAAAGATGTTTGCCCCAAATGCAGGCAAACCCTGCACGACACTGTACATCTGTTCAACTGCTCAGCTGACCCCACCCACCTCACAACATACCACCTATGAACACAACCGACACTAGCAGCAGCCTTCCTAGGGCTGGACCGACAGATCCCAAACTCAAACTCACCTTAATCCCACTCATCTATCTCCCCCACATCTTTCATACATTTTTCTCTATCTTCCCCCAAAAAATTAAAAATTAAAACTCATTTTGCATAATGAATTTAGACCGCGCGGTCTCATATTTTTCATACTTAGTTTTTAGGCTATTTTCCCACTGTGGAGTCGCATATTCGAACATAAAAAACAAAAAAGAAAGTCGGTCAAGCTCGACTATAACATACTCTGTACCAACGAAATTATACGCTCAGCATATATTTTGATGCTGCAGTAGCACTTGCAGCAGCGAACAGTCTTTTGATCAAAACTCGACAACCGTTTATCCGATCTTCATCATTTGGCGGATCGATAAATAATGTTTATTAGTTAATATGTCTTTCTTTTTAACAAATTCTATGTTGAATCAAGTAGCCTTTTGATTGTTCCTATACAAACTCAAAGTTCGAATCTAGTTGTCCTCCCATAAAAATAAATATGTATTTTCGTCTTAAACGTCTTGGCGAATCAAGTCGAACCAATAAGGCCCATTGCCAAGTTAAAAAATATAAATAAAATTGAGGTTTTTAAAAAATGTATGAATTTTTTTGATTCATTTTCATTTTACTCAAAAAATAACCATTATTGATTGAGCAATCAAATTAAAATCATTGCGGAAATGCATATATTAACGAAATAGAACCATATTTTATTATGATCCATTTGTTATACTGGTAATCCAAATTTATGTTTTTTAGGATGAAAAGTCTACAAATAATCATTATTTACGGCCCCTGCTTATATCTATATACCTATATTCAAACTGTTTTTTTAACTTTCAATATACTTTTAAAACTTCACGCAGATACTGCCGAAGCTGTCATCAACGTCGAGCTCTCACAACCTTTTCAAATGAGATCGGCGTGTGGAGCACCAGAGTTCACGAATTATACGACCCTCTTCTCAGGATGCCTGGACTATATTTTTTATCAGCGTGACCGTTTTGAACTGCTGCAATCTGTGCCATTGCCCACTAATGAACAATTATCCGCTCACGTAGCCATTCCTTCAGTTTGTTTCCCCTCGGACCACATCGCCCTGGTAGCTGATCTGAAATTTCGTGAGAACAGTTAATTGCCTGGAGTTCCGCATTGGGAAGAATATCCTTTGCCATGGATAATGTGCAATCAAACCGTAAAAATGTGTTATTTCCAACTCAATCAATAAAATAAATTCGGAAGTATTCACAGTTTATTATGCATTACACACGCGATTGACAAAGCTGCCCTCCAAATATACCCAAGGATTCAACACACAATTGAAAGGAATCCTTATACTGCAATAATAAAAAAACAAAAGGGAGCGCATAGTTCAGATTTCTTAAAGATCTAATGTACATAACTATATAAGCATTTGCAGCTGCAAGTCGCGACTTATTTTCTGTACCACATTTGGAGAGTCTTCATCCGTTTGACCTTTTTCTGCAGCTGCAGAACACCGTACATTAGTGCCTCCGCTGTGGGTGGACAACCGGGAACATAAATATCGACAGGTATTATGCGGTCGCAACCACGTACCACCGAGTACGAATAGTGGTAGTAACCGCCTCCATTTGCACAACTACCCATGGAGATCACCCACCGTGGCTCTGGCATCTGGTCATAGACTTTGCGTAGCGCTGGTGCCATTTTGTTGGTCAGCGTGCCTGCGACTATAATAACGTCCGCTTGACGCGGCGATGCACGAAACACAACGCCGTATCGATCCATATCATATCGTGGAGCTGCAATGTGCATCATTTCCACGGCACAGCAGGCCAAGCCAAATGTAAGTGGCCAGATCGAACCCTTTCGACCCCAATTAAGAAGGTCATCGAGACGCGCCAATGACCACTCTGCCATACTGGACTGCTTGGTCCCGAAAGGTGAGTAGCCCTTTTTAGGCAGTGCATTGGGAGCAGTCGAATCAACCACAGGCATGGTTTGCTGATGGCGTATCCATTGGATTGATGTGGATCCAACTGCTGGCAAGCTATTTCCACTCCTGCATGTCGCGGCCAGCAGCAACTTAGAAGTGGCCATAGATGCTGTAATTGAGCGCAGCATTTCGTTGTCTGATTCCCCTGCCACGAAAATAAGACATTATGGCTCTTTTTTTTTACCAAAAACTGACTTGCCTACCTATTTATGTAACTAGCAGACGTCCGACACACAACAATCTGTAGTAATCGGTCAAAGATAGTTTTTCGATATACAGAAAATCGAATTGCGGTAGTGCTGTCACAATTTAAGAGCAAAAATAGCTATACTTAAAAAAGGCTAGATATAACTAATATCCAAAGGACGAATAAAAATCACAACACTTATTTTCAACGTAATTCCCACGGACAGAAACATGATACAGCAAGAGAGGTAAGGTGGCATCAGTGTGGGTTCTCTGCAAAGTGCCTTCACGTTTAGTGTTGCCAACTTTTCATTGAAATAAAAAGCTTTATTTGACAGGAAGGACGGTGAAAAAAAGCTGAAAAATTTTAAGAAGCCAGAAAAAAACAAAATTTTCAATAACTATTAAAACTTTTTTTTATATTTTAAATGATACTGCTATTTATATGTAGATATATAGCACAAAGCAGCACCTAGGTACTCATACATTTACGGTACAATACATTTCAATAATAGCATAAGTATACAAAACAAAAAAATTTTCAAATTATTACACAGTTCGACAAAATCAAACTTTTGGAAAAAACGCGGGATGAGACCCTTAAACTCTGATAGAAGGCACTTCTGTAAGCATCGCCTCATACTCAGTTTCTCAACTGTACCCTAGGTTCGCGTTCTATGGGTACTTTTGTATCAGCAACACAACTTGACAACAATTTTAACTTAGAAGTTAATGGTTGAATATAAAAATCTACAAAATTCAGCAAACTCAGACAGGGTCATTGGGAACGTAATATCAAAAAATCGCGTTTATCGTACAATTGGTTAAGATACCTCCAGAAGAGGTCAAACCTAAATTCTTGCATATCTTTATAAGCGCACGGTAGAGTTTTCTTAAAAACTACATTTATGATGGCATAATGGGATATTTCGTGGGCCTAAGAGATGTTACTCCTCAGCCACAAAACCGCGAGATGGAGTACCATTTTAAGATCCACCCACAACCCACGCAATATGGGCCATTAACTAGACAAAAAAAATAGATCGAACTGCGTTGTCAGATTTTCTTACGAAGCAGTTTTGCGCCGACTACGAGCATTTTTGTACTAGCAATTGACTTACGACAACATTGACCATTTGGGGTATGAGGTATGAGGCGATGCTTTCAGAAGCGCCTTCTATCAGAATTTAAGGGTCTCATACCGGGTTTTTTCCAAAAGTTTGATTTTATCGAACTGTGTTATCCGACCGGAGATATTTAACTTTTGTTTATTCCGGGAAGGGGCGTGGCCAAAATTTGAAACGAAGTTGATCTGGGTACATTTAAAATTTGGTGGCTCTAGCTCTTCTAGTCATTAAGATCTAGGTGTTCATACATACAGACGGACATGGCTATATCGACTCGGCTGTTGATGCTGATCAAGAATTTATATTTAGTTTATGGGGTAGGAGATGCTTCCTTCTGCCTGTTACATACATTTGCACGACTTTAGATATACCATTTTTACTCTAAGAGTAACGGGTTTAAAAAGCGGAAAAAAAGTTTAATTAAAAAAGAAATAAGCCAAAATTCCCGCTGCCCGCTGTTTCCGAATTTTTCTAGCATTTGACCGTAAAAAAGCCAGATTTGACGGGAAAAAAGCGAAACTGGCAACACTGTTCACGTTCAGTGCTGCGCGTACTTTTGAAGCGTAAGCTTTTGGCAAAAGTACGTATCACACTGATAGCGCCCCACATGTATTGTTGCATCATGGACAGAAACAAACCAATCATAAGCAATAACTGTTTCTCACAGTGATGGACGGAGTCTTAAGAGCTCAAGTTTTTACAGCTCGTGCTTGACTTGTTCAAATATGTTCGCGATTCCGTATCTGGGCAATTATCTTAGAATGCTTAACGTCCACTTAAGATCTGCCAAATTGCATTGCTAATTTAATCCAATTCAACATAAACAAATACGTAAAGCTGTGTACAGAATAAAAAACGAGAGCGTAAGTTAAAGTCGGCCCTGCCCGACTTTCGAAATACCCGTTACTCAGCTCAGCTCGCATAAGTATGCAACATTTTTCACTCGGCCATTTATTATCCGATCCCTTTGAAAATTGAGAGATTGTAGATATTGGACACAAAGACTACACTGCAAAATCTGAGCTCGATATCTTAAAAATTGTGGGAGTTATTCAACATTTTTTATTGCGGGGGCGGGAGGGGGCGTGGCCAAAATTTGAAACAAACTTGATCTGCCTACAGACAACACTAGCTTACGTATAAAATTTGGTTGCTCTAGCTCTTCTAGTCTCTGAGATCTAGGTGTTCATACAGACGGACGGACGGACGGACGGACAGACGGACATGGCTATATCGACTCGGCTTGTTGATGCCTGATGAAGAATATATATACTTTATGATATCGGAGATGCTTCCTTCTGCCTGTTACATACATTTGCACGACTTTAGTATACCCTTTTTACTCTACGAGTAACGGGTATAAAAACAATAAATTGCCATGAAGCTACTATTTAAGAAGCTTAGAAAAATAGTATTCACACTTTATTAGGCATGCTTGTTTTCGTTTAGCGCAGATTGTCAATCAGCAGATTGGTCACACTGGAAGCTATCGTTTTTTTTAGGCGCCCATCTCTACTTTTATAGACACTTGCCCATGATGCAACAAAAGAGGTGAGGTGCCATGAGTGTGAGTTCTCTGCAAAGTACCTCCACGTTCTGTGCTGTGCGTACTCTTGAAGCGTAAGGTTGATCGCGGATGTCGATTTTTGTTTGTTTTATTTATGTATTTGGGGGTGGGTTTTTTTGCGCTGTATCAAAAAATTGAATACATAGCTGTGTATTCAAATTATTATTTTTTATTAACATTACTAATGTTTAAATTGTTTTAATTAATATTTACACTCGTATTGGATTGTTTCCTTAAATGTATTTTTTTCTGACAATCAATTGAGCGATCGCATTTGTTGTTCACGCAAACAGACACACCCGCATACATAAAGTGCGTGCGTCCATGTGCGCCGCTCACTCTCCCACTCTCTCTCCCACTCTCTCTCCCAATCTCTCTCGCAGCTTTAGCAAAAGTACGCCTCACATTTGTAACGCCTCACCTTATATTGTTGCATCATGCACTTGCCTTTAATTGATTTGTTTACAAATTGACTTGACTTGAGTGTGACCAAGCCAGAAAAAAAATACTTACTTTTCCTTATGTTGTGCACATATGCAGGGATAGGGAAAATTCAAGCTATTTTCTTCTATTCTTCACTCAACTCGGTTAATATGGCTGGCCTTATCAGGATTGGCAGCTCGCTCAGTTCTTGTTCACTTTTAAGCACTTTTCTTAAAAACTGAGCGGAGAATTTTCATAATATTTTAGATATTCCTGAATATGTCAGCTTTCTGCTGGTATACCGAGCATTGCGGCACAGCATCTAAAAAATGAGATATTGAGCAAAGTATGGCATCACAATTTTATTTTATAAAATTTGTATGAAGAAATTTCGAGGTTGGTGCACCGTAAAGCAATTTTCTTAAAAACTGAGGGAAGGATTTTTATAGTTTTTTTAAATACTACTGAATATGCTTTCTGCCTGTATCCCGTGCACTGCGGCACTACATCTGGAAAGAGATATTCATCCAAATGTCGGTTAATAAATATGTTTGTTCCACAATCCACCGTTCCAGTTCGTCGCTATTTTATCACACATGCCATAAGCATCTCCGATGCACAGAGAGATGGTAAGAGATAGAGATTTGACATGTGAGGCACTTATGCTTATGCTTGAAGGCAGATCAAGTTTTTTTTAATTTTTTCAGATAGAAGATTCGTACCTTTTAGACATATTTAATAATCTATATCAGTGGTCCGCACCATTTCATTGACATGCCAACATTGCATTTGTGTGTGACAAGTAACAAGATATGACCAAAAAAAAGCTAACATTTTTCTTATATGCATAATAACTAGCTATAACTAATAAAACAGCTATTTAACGCTAAAAACGGCTAGATTTAGCTACAACATGACAATGCGGCAGCACTAGCGCTGTGCTTTAATTTCGTGAGAGCGTAGCCGAAGACCTTTGTCGAAGTCACACGAACGTTTATATTGTGCATGAGCGGCAGCGACGCCGACTGAGAAAAATCCTATCCCGCGGGATAGGGCCGTGCCGACCGCTGATCTATATATTACTTCGCTAAGACATTCACATGCGAATGTACAGCCCCCGTTTTAGCATAGTAAATCAAAATCAATTATCTCAAAATTTGTACCATATGTTCATATGAGTATTGTAAACAAAAACATTTAATTGCAATTGTTTATTTTTTTATAAGGAATTAAAAGTTGTGCGAATACACACACGCTTCACACAGATAGGTAAGCAAAGCAAATAAGTGCAACAACAATCCTCAGTGCACTCTCTGCTAAGTCGTCGCTGAAGTGTAGAGAGTGGCTCTCAGTGGGGCTAAACTTTACAGAGGAAAGAGACAATCGGCGGAAAAAAGACTTCTACGCGTGTTTTGTTTTTAGCAGATTTACACATGATACAACAATAATGGTAAGGCGGCGTCAGTGCGATGCGTACTTTTGCCAAAAGCTTACGCTTCAAAAGTACGCGCAGCACTGAACGTGAAGGTACTTTGCAGAGAACTCGCACTTATGGCACCTCACCTCTCTTGTTGCATCATGATCATGGATTTATAGTTTCGCTAACATGCGGGTCTCACTGAAATCCAACTGACAAGAAAATTTAGAGCGAAGCAAGTGCTGTTGAATGTTAAGTGTTAATTTGTTAGATGGATGAATTTCGACCACTCTGCGAAACTAGTCAGTATTATTTATCGATCCCCCAAACGAAAGGTGAAGATGGCGAAATCAAACATTTATGCTCGGCAGTACAGGCTGGTCGATATAGCCATGTCTGTCCGTATTAAGAAGCTTTGTCAGGAACAGAGTATGTTATAGTCGGGCTTGGCTGAATTTCTTACTTGTTATACCCTGTTCCCTATTACAAATGGGAAAACGGGGATCATGAAGTTCTGCGAATGTATGTAACATGGAGACAGAAACATTTCCGACCCCATAAAGTATTTATATTAGGGCGGGTCAATTTGTTTGAGTCAAAAAAAACGTGGTAAGCGTCAACCAGAATCGGAATCTACGAAGAATTCTAAGAAGTTTTAACCAAGAAACTATGTGTCTAAAATCAATTCCTAGCTCCCGCTGAGAGCCGTAAATATTTTAGGTTGAGGTAGTTGAACAATATTATAAAAGTATGCGGGGCATGTGATTATTAACATTTTTAAACGTGCTGTTATTCCTAAAACTGTAAACAAAATTTGAACAACAATATAAAAGTAGGCGTGGCATGAGAGAGGGTGTAACTTAACGGTAAAGTGCAAAATTTCTTTTTTTGATCAAAAAGAATTTTAAAAAATTGGGAAAAATACTATATAAAGCTAGAGCCCTCTACCGCCTCCATAATCGAATTATAGCCGTGATTATAAAACTCAATTTTTATAAAATTTATGTTTTATTTTTATTTGTTAGTTTTTAGTCTTTTTTAGACTCGATTTGCGGATTTATGGAACGACTTTCCAAAGTCACTGACATCACATCATCTCGATTCTGCGGCATTACGCGTCGTGAGACATGTGTTAACAGCTGAACACATCGTTCGGTTCCTTGAATGAGCGATGGAATTGCTGGATCAGGCAGTGGTATTTTAGCAGAATTGATGTACTCCAACAAGTGCACGTGTGGGATTCTTGCAGTAAATGGACGTTCAAATAAAATGTCATCATTATCCAAGTCAACTAAATTCTTATAATCTGTGCAATCGAAATTGATGCGGTTCTTATCATTTCTGACATCATTCTAAGGCTTTCAATTTCCGAATTGGAAGAGTCAATGGACATAGCTGATGATGCGATAACTTTATATTATTAGTTTTAGAAATAAGAATACGTTTCTTTGTTGAAAGCCAAATACTAAGTGGAGGAAATGTATAACACGTTTAAAAATGAAAACAATTTCATGCCACGCCTACTTTCATTTGGTTGTTCAAATTTTGTTTACAGTTTTATGGATAACAGCACGTTTAAAAATGTTAATAGTTACATGCCACGCCTACTTTTATAATGTTGTTCAACTACCTCAACCTAAAATATTTACGGCTCTCAGCGGGAGCTCGGAATTGATTTTAGACACATAGTTAGTTTCATTGTGAAATTTTCTTAGTATTCTTCGTAGATTCCGATTCTGGTGGACGCTTTTGGCGAAAAAAAATTGACCCGCCCTAATATATAGTCTTGATCAGCATTAACAACAGAGTCGATAAAGCCATGCCCGTCTGTAAATATGAACGCGTCGATCTCAGCGACTATAGAAGATATTCATTTTTGCATGAAAGTAAGTGTATTACGTATGCAGATCAAGTTTGTTTCAGATTTTGAAAATTTCCCCCTCCCTCTTTTATCCCCCCCATACCAGATCCTAAACCCAAAAAACCGTCAGATCCACAATTTTCAAGTTAGAGCCTCGTGGTTTAATATATATCCAGGCCCAATATTTATCTATTCTGAAAAGTACAATCAGATCAGACGAAAAACACCGGGAGCTATTAGCGAAACAATTGAGCTCGTATAAGCGTGGTACCGCCTCGTTAGTTAGACATTGAACTGCTAAATAATGTTGCCTACTTTCAGGATGACCCTTTAATAGCTGTTACAAAGACCGGTTACATTCAAATTAAAAAACAAATAATTGAAAACAAATGAACAGGATATTTTGTAGTCGGGGCTCTCGACTGCAGCGCCCTTACCGTTAAAAACTTAAAAGTTCATAAGATTTAGTTTTCGACCGATCGTTCCGTTGGCAGCTATATTCTATAGTAACGGTTTGGATAAAACCTTGAAGAATTGAGTGAAAGCATATAAAATAAACAAATCCCTGTTTAAAACACGTTACCATTGAGAACAAAACTATTTTTCTTTTCAAAAAGATTGTCAGATTTTGACCAAATTCGGTGGAATAATAAAAAAGCATACAAAATATATTTTCTAAATTTAAAAAATTAGTTTTATGCACTAAAACTAGATTATTACAAATCGTTCCTATGTCAGCTAAAGGGTGATTTTTAGCTATTATCTTTTTGGCAACACTGGATTAAACAGCTCACGCACGTTTCGTGTTTTGTTTCACTGTCAAACATCTTCAGTTTGGTCTATAATTTAACTATGAATCGTCTTACAAACGAACAACGCTTGCAAATTATTGAATTTATTATCAAAATGCGTGCTCTGCTTAGAAATTTCATCGCGCGAAAAATTGTCTTCAGCGACGAAGCTCATTTTTGGCTCAATGGGTACGTAAATAAGAAGAATTGACGATTTTGGAGTGAATATCAGCCAGAAGCATTGCAAGAGCTACCAATGCATCCAGAAAAAGTCACAGTTTGGTGCGGTTTATGGGCTGGTGGCATCATTGGACCGTACTTCTTCAAAAATGATGCGATTCGTAACGTAACTGTGAATGGTGAGCTCTAACGTGAGAAGATATCCAACATTTTTTTGCCCAAAATGCAAGAGCTTGACTTGCATGACATGTGGTTTCAACAAGACGGTGCCACATGCCACACATCACGCGCAACAATGGACTTATTGAGAGGCGAGTTCGTTGAACATTTTATTTCACGTTCGGGACCGGTCAATTGGCCGCCTAGATCGTGCGATTTAACGCCTTTAGACTATTTTTTGTGGGGCTATGTTAAAGCTCATGTCTATACAGACAAGCCCGCTTCAATTGACGCATTGGAAGACAACATTGAAGCATTTATTCGTGAGATACCGGCCGAAATGTTGGAAAGAATATGCCAAAATTGGACTAAGCGGATGGACCATTTGAGGCGCAGTCGCGGTCAACATTTGCATAAAATAATCTTCAAACATTAAATTATATGGACCGTACTATCGATTCAAATAAAGATTTCATGAATTTTTCTGAATTTTATGTGTTTTTTTTTGAAAAACTTTCCTATAGCTCTTAAAAAATCACCCTTTATAAGCAATAGTCGTCCAATCCGGCCCATTCCGACAATTGTACTGCGTATTTGTACTAAAAGTTCTTGTGCAAAGTCTGGTGAAGTTAGCAAACTGATAAATGATATGGCTTAAAGACAGAGGGACGGACAGAGAATATATCTACTTTATGTGGTCGGTCGGAGATGGGTCTTCTATGCGGTACAAATCTGTATAATTTTAATATACTCTGCAAGGATTTACTAATAGTTTTGAATGTGAGTGTTTATATTCAAACCAAAAATTATTGCGAAATTAAGTACACATTTCCCGTAGCTACAAAATGTCACATGTCAACGAAATCTCAAAGTTGTTAATGGAATAACTAATCTTGATGTACAACATATAAGAGACAAAGCTCGGTTTTTGATTCGGCGGAAGATGGAGTACAGATTTTACAAGCTGTTAAAAATTTTTCAATTATTCTTAAAAAGTGATAGCTTTATAGCTAATTTGAAACATTTAATTTCTTTGTTAGCTTATAAATAAACTTTGCTGCCGGATTTCTGCAGAGTCCTCATTGTGGTACTTCATTTGGACAAGTGGTTCTACTGTAGCCACGTGCATGCGTTTTAGGTGGCGGTAACGATTCCATTGTTGTGAGTTCCAACTTAGAATAAGTGAAGTACAAACTTACATGTTTTGATTTTGGCAACCCCCTCTGTGGAATTGTTCCAAATATCAGTGTACTTTTTGACCATTACGTGTGCTAGTGAAATAACACCTGAGATTGTCACAGTAACAAGTCAAACAAGAACAAGAGGAACTGCTTCAGCTTAGTAAGCATCTCATTATGATTTAACTACTCATGGACAACCCAATACTAGTTGCTTCACATTTACTGCTGCGTGCGGCATTTGTTAAATATTTTGCTTTTAATTAGTTTTAAAGAATATGGCTTTAATAGCGCGTATCCCATGAATCCATTTCCATATAATATTAAATCTATTTTTAAAGTACTCTCTTTATCTAAATCAGCCACCAAGCGAGAACGGAACAGCTTGACATTACCCGTCCTGCTCTAAATCCCGTGTGTTGTCATTTTGGCAGGTATTCCATCAACTAATAAACTATTATGACTGCTTAATTGGCATGGCCCCTCTCCAACTTTTGTGTGAATTATATACTTCAGTAGATTTTTAGGTCGAATTTCAGCAACTGCCTCGCTTTTCCTTTCACCTACTGCATTAGTTGAATAATCCGCTAAGTTTCCCTCTATTGTCAATGTTGCTGCAATTGTGGGCACTGGAATTCCGCGTAAGTACTCAACGCTTGGCACTCTATTATTTGGAAAGACAACCTGTATTGCATTTAGGAGTTGAGGAATATGTTCCTCCAGTGCATAAAGGCAGGCGTTGGGGCCTGCATCAAACGTGTAGGCTGTTTGCAAGCTACCCGCAGCTTTGTTGTAGGAGTGGACAAAATCAACTATAGCGTGTGATACATCATTCATGTAAACGCAAGGCGGATAAGTGTCCAAAGCGATGGCATGGAACTGATTCGAGTCTCTCATGGTAATTTCAGCGAATTTACTGAAGTCACGAGCCTGAATTGCTTTCTTCAGCTCGTCAATCCTTTGCGGAACTACGTTCCCGGCACGGTGTTGAATCAACGTAGACGTGGTGACTGAGCGTTGCATACCCGTAGTGGAGGGAGTCTTTTTCCGTGCATCATTTACGACCAAAATAAGCACATGCATATTAGGCCAATGGCTAGGAGATGCTACAGGCTCAGATATTGAATCACTTCCGTCATCTGAGGCACCACGGCGCCAATGCACAAAACCACCATACAAGCTGCGGCATGCCGAACCACTGCCTTGTCGTGCCACTGTAGTTAATTCTTTAGTTAGGGGTATTCCGTACAGTTGGGCCAATGCGTAAACAAGACAAGCATAGCCAGCGGCACTCGATGCCAGTCCAGCAGCAGTCGGAAAATTGTTGCGAGATGCAATATGCACTTTCCACTCTGTAGGTACTTTCACGGCTACATTTGCATTCGCCAGACGATGAACTGCAGCAGAAACGTAAACAAAGAATTACGATTAATTACGGATTATGGCGAGTAACATACTACGAAGTTTAAAGCTTCTTACTCACCACCTTGTAAGCAACGCATTAGTCGGAAATTTTCTTCAAATGACACTTCGTCGTCATTAAGCCACATTCGATTGGATTTAAAGCTTTGAGCAGCAGTCACAGTTGTCTTAGCACTCATCTGCGAAAAAGTTAAGAATCGATCAAAAAAGAACACATCTGCCAACCGGATATACATATATACGAAAAGAAAACATTGCTCTAGCATTGCATATTGAAAAATTGAGAGCGTAAGTTAAAGTCAGTGTTTAAATTACTGCAGTCAAAGCAGCAAAAGTCGCAAAATTTTTACTTTTCACAGCTTCAACTGATACGATTTTTTAAAAGCGATGCTGCAGCAGCAGTCCACATTTCATAGATTTTTCATTTGACGTGATTCTAGTTTCGGACAGCTGCGCATGTCGCTCGGAAGCAGCTCCTGCCGATTTTGTTCAGCAGTACAGCTCGGAGCTGCTGTTGTCGGTCAGAACTGGCGATTCTTACCGGCAGCAGCAGCCGCCGACCTGAGCGTCTGATCGAAAACCGCAGCAGCGACATGCGGTGCTGCCGTAAGTCTGCACCAGCGCAAGTAATAAAATTCTTCAACGTCGACAGCTACTACTGCTGCGCTTTTTCACAAGGCGCTTTTTGCGTTCAGTCGGAAGGCGACTTTCAGATTTTCTCGGAAGCAGCAGCAGAATGAAAAGCAATCGAAATGAAACTTTCAGCAGTTTTTTTAAACACTGGCTAAAGTCTGCCTTGCCCGACTACCCGTTGCTCAGGGGAATTAGTGTTTAATAGCCTTCCTTATGTTTATTAACAGAGCATTAACATTGAGCATTTGAATATTTCAACATTATGTGAGCAAACAGCGTATGCGGCTCAGATAAGTATGCAACATTTTTTATAACCTGTATTACTCTGCCATTTATTATTCGATCTTTATGAAAATTTCTGAGATTGTAGATATTGGGCACTAGTGTATGTGCTGAAAAATCTGAAATTTTTTATTGCGGCGCCGGGAGGGGGCGTGGCACAAATTTGAAACTAACTTGATCTGCATGCAGACAATACTAGTCTACATTTAAAATTTGGTGGCTCTAGCTCTTCTAAACTCAGAGATCTAGGTGTTCATACAGACAGACGGACAAGGCTATATCGACTCGGCTGTTGATGCTGATCAAGAACTTATAGTTTATGAGGTCAGAGATGCTTTTTTCTGCCTGTTTTCTGCCTACATTTGCACGACTTTAGTATACACTTTTGTAATTCTGGAATAATCCTAGAATATCGTGACTTCAGTTTAAATCGATTGTTTATGTAATAATAGCAATCGATTTCCCAGTTTTTTGATTTTGGAATGTAATAAAATAACTTTTTTTTGTTTACTTAAAGATTTGTTTTTAGGGGAGCTTGCTTGACCAAAGATTTTAAATGCCCAAAAATACTTATGGATAATAGTTAGAGCTTAAAATCGGTCACACACTCTCTGCAATTATCAGCCATGCTCCCATTTTCGCTTTCGCAAAGGCTTTGCAATTTGATCACCAAATCGTAAAAGTTGGTGCTCCGACATTCGGAAATCGCAAAGTTTTGCCGTTTTAAAACCGGCGACAACTGAGTCCGTGAAATGGAAAGTAAATGAAAACGAGAAAGCTAAGCTAACTTCGTCTGTGCCGAAGTTTTTACACCCTTGCAAGTGCTCGTTTAATTATTTTCAAAAAATACTTTTTCCCATTTTCCGACCGATCGTTCGTATGGGAGCTTTATGATATAGTTATCCGATTTGGACAAAAACTTGTAGAATTATGTAAAAGCATGAGAAACAAGCAATTACAAAATTGCAGGATGCCACCATTAAAAACAAAAAAGTTTTTCTAACTAAGACTGTTTTTCAGACCCATCTTTTGTATGGCAGATATACCATATAGTTGTCCGATTTTGATAAAACTTAGTAGAATTATAAAAAAAAAAACATAGAAAACCTATGATTACAAAGTTTGGAGACGTTTCCATTGAAAAGAAAAAAGTTTTTCATACTAAAACTAGTTTTCCGACCGATTTTTCCTATGGGAGCTATGAGATATAGTCATCCGATCCGGCCGGTTCCAACATATTAGTAGTGTGCAGCAAAAAGAAGACTCTGTGAGAGACTAGTTCGCGTAGAAACAGACAGACCGGCCAAACTGGTCTCGGTTTGGCTCCATCAGCTCTTGGTTTCAAGATATAACGGAAAATCAGTTATATAATTAACAAATCTTGTTGCACTTTTTTCAGTTGGAGAAATTACAGCTGTTAGTCCCGATAAATGTAATTAAACTTTTTAGCAGGACAACTAGAATCATACGCGACATTCGAAATTTGTCTAACATGACGTTTGTGACCAATGCCGTAATTTATAGTAGTTATGTGTATATTGTAGTTTTGGGATACTACCGAATTAAAAATTAAATAACATTCAGGCAGCACTAGATTCAAGCCTTTTCCTGCCAATTAACTTTTTTTTTAACTATCCGCTTGCTAACAAGCATTTGAATGAGAATGCCTTCTGTTCTCATTTGTTCGTGCATTGCGTTTTGCAAATATACCATAAATTTCTTCAGGGTTTGCTGTAACGATAGATACATGGTTTATAGACTACTAATATTTGATGGTTGACTTGCTAGTTTTGTTGACAGAGTCGGCTCAGTTCGAGTTTAGTGTATGTGCGGGTCAATCTGTTCATAGTTTCAAGGCGCTAGTGAAAGAAATGCCTCAGGTAGTAGTCGTTGTAGCAAAAGATAATCTCGTAGCTTTGGTGGAGAAGACTCCAGGAGACGCTTTTGAGGATATGTACATTAAGGTGGCCCTCATGTATGTGGGAAAAAATTTTCTGACTCAAATTCTAGCTCTCAAAGCCAAAAATCATTCGATTTGATGTAAAACTAAAATATATAAAGTTTCACGCAGATTGATGAATGTTTAGAGGTTGCTCAACAGCCCTAAAGTTGGAAAAAAAAACATTTTTCTTTCATTTTCTCCATAAAACTAGTTGAAACAACTCTAAAAATCTAAAACAGATACATTTCTTTAAAATTATCGTATTCTATGCAATCTTACCTTTCCAAAATGAGGTTTTACATTTTTGGACGACTAATATTAATCGTTTTATAACTAATAAAAGGCATTAACCTCTTTAAATCTCAGGACTAAAGGTACTCAGAAACTGATCGACAAAATGGAAGTCGATCTTCCCCCAACCAACTTTTTCTAAAGTATTTTGGTCCGCTGAGCACGAAAATCGACATGAAAAAAAAATATGCCGAATAGTTATCGAGATATTATCAATAAACCGTTTTTTCGATTTTTTCACAAGATGCATCCACTAAAATCACATAATTTTGTTATATTTGCACCGATTGGAGTGCTCAAAAATTTTTAAAAGAAAACACTTGGAAAAAAGTTTGGTTTTCAGACAAAAATGTGATAGGGTGAGCTGCTTTTATTGTTATGGGCTCAAATGTACGAAAAAAAAATCAAAGTTTTTGGTAAATTATACAATTTATTGGAATTAAAATGCTTCTAAATGCACATGGATTACAAAAATTTGTGTTTTTTTTTTTTAAATTCGAACTTAAAGTATTTACTTTACTTTAAGAAAAGCCCACAAACACAAAAATCGGACATGAAATAGTTTTTAAAAATTTTTTTATCAACATTGATAAAAATGATGATGATGTCTATGATGAGGATGTTGAAGTAGATGACGTATCTAAAGATACAGTTAAGCGTATTCCTTTAAAACCAGAAGGAATTGAGGAATTTTTAGGGTAGCCATTTGAGCATTTCGTAACGAGAAACACATTAGATTTTTTTGAACGGTTTAACGTTTTAACGGACTTTTAGTATGTTTCACCGGATAGATGGAGTTATAATGATAACTAAATCAAGCATCAAAGCATTTTTATAATTTGAGAATTGTTAACGACACAGCAGAAAGAGGCGTAAAATTGTTCGAAGAATATAATAAAGTTCTGTTCGGTCTCTATAAAAGCATATTTAGAGAAAAACAGAAGCTTTACTTCAAAAGGATGGAGTGGGAAATTGGAAATGTGAAGGACGGAAAATCTTTTTGGAACCTTGTGAGAAAGCTAAATGGAGACGCAGGGAGAAGGAACATTGAGGTCGAAGCTGCGGGACTAGCACAATACTTTCAGAGCCTTCTATATGATAATGGCCCAACCTCCACAATCATATTAGAGTTGCCGAACAATGTAGTTGACGAACTTGATTGTGAATTTTCTACCCAGGAGATCTGCTGTGCTCTCAATAGTAGTAAACCAAATAAAGCGCCGGGGACAGACCGCGTACCTGCCGAGTTTCTTGTAAACGCCAGCCCACAATTTAAGCAATATTTGAAGAATGCCTTTAACAGAATCTTTGATTCTGCCAGCGTGTCTGCCTTACAAGCATCCTGTTTCCAATTTATAAGAAAGGAGACCCAAAAGAAGCACACAACTATAGAGGAATTTCATTTCTGAATGCAACAATGAAAATCTTTTCAGCAGTGCTACTGGCGCGTCTGAAAAGTTTTTTAAGTCGGAATCAAGTTCTAAGCGAAAATCAAATAGGCTTCAGACCTGGTTACTCTACTGTGGATAGCATTTTTGTATTGACTTCGCTTGCAAAAGAGTATCGGGAAAGGAAAAGAAAGATGTACCTGTTTTTCATAGATTTGCAAGCTGCGTTCGATACAATCAATAGAGAGCAACTTCTTTTTAAGTTGGCAAAAATGATTGCAATCCTGCGAAGCCTGTACAGCGGCAACATTACTACGGTAATGTACGGTAATACACCTGCTCGCGACCGAAACACAATTCTTTCGCCAGTGGATTAACTTGGCACAGGAGTTCGAGACTGAGCTTACATTTCAAAATCCCAATCATTGGGAAATACAACAAAGGAGGCTAATAAATAGTATTGAATCGAATCGACAATGCGGCAAAGATGGGAAACGGAAGCGAGACTTAGCTCCACAAGAAACTCATATTCAAAGTTATGCTACAATATGGCGGAAAATAATTACTTCCAAGATGCTTTTGGATCTGTCAGAATCTCGCATATTTTTAAGGCTCGAGTGGAAATGCTCCAGCTTAATTATAGACCCCATCACCAAAACGGAGACTCTTTATGCACTTTGTGTAACATGAGGGAACGTGAGGACACTCAGAGTTGGGCAAATTTTAATTGATTAACAATTAATTAATTGTATTTCGCACCTATCGCAGTTAACAATTAATTAACTGTAATTGCAATATTTTGTGATTAACAATTGATTAATTGTTAATCGTCAGTTTCAACAGTTAACAATTGATTAACTGTCAATCTGATTAAAAAATTTGATTAAAAATTAGCAATTGAATAGTAAAATAAGATGTGTATATTATTATTTTACTTTTATTTCTTATAATAGTAAAAGTCGCATTTCAGCACCACCCTCTTTTCAAACATGCAGTGAAAGGCAAAGAAATAAGTCGTTCAACTGCTGCCGACAATGGTTATATTATAAAAATACCTTCGGTTTCGGGATATCGAATCAGAACCTGCAGTTCCTGATTTTCCTCTGCATCAATAGTTCTGCTTTAGTCAAAAGCAAATTACAGAGCACTTGATTCATTTCGGTTATTGGTACATCCGAGCCAAAATCAAAATTGAAAATAAATTTTTCTTGGTTAGTTTTTGTTCTTGATGCCATTGATGATTCGTTTTCGGATATTTTTTTTAAATATAGTACATGCCCACACAGCTTACTTAATCGTTAATTTTAACTGTAGTGTAGAACAATTGAAAAATTCAATTGCAATTTACAATTCATTTTAGTTAATTCAATTAAATCAATTGCAAGCTGCAATTAATATGTTAATTGCAGTTAATTTTAACTGTAATTGAATTAACTGATTAAAAATATTAATTGATTAATCAATTGATTAAAAATTTAATTGATTAATGCCCAACACTGAGGACACTCTACACTTTCTCGGCAGATGCCCGATACTTCGGGAGCTGAGAATAGCCTATCTGGGAAAACCAAGGCTGACTGAGGAGGAATGCCACAATACGCAAAATGGAAGGAGCTGGATGGAATTAGCATCATACATACTATAATCCACGCTTTAAAATATAGGAATATTGTATTTTGTATTTGTATTTATTTAATAGAGTTGACAAAGTAGCTGTCAACATAATAAAAATTATTAATCTTAATCCAGTCTCCGAGTTAGGAGAATATTTTTACGATGTGCTCCGAGTCACATCAAGTGGGCGGAGGCAAAGATTTACATATGTTGAGACGATAAGTATGACAAAATATTAAAAACATTAACAAACATAGTTCCCTTAGAATTTAGCAAATGGTATAAATCGTTATAAAGCATACATATGATACGAAACGGATCGTGAGATTCAAAATTAGATCTACTTATATGTAAGAAAATTGGCCGGAACTGTCGAGTAGGTCTACGAGGGACAGAAAATTTAATTTTACTCAAAAGACAACAATAGTCAATGTGGCCATGTATCAGTTTATGAAGGAACATAACATAACAAGGCAGATTCTACGATCCTGTAGAGACGGTAGGCTTAATTGGCGGAGTCTATCCACATACGATGGCAAACGGCGGTGATGGTCCCAGTTAAGTCCGCGTAAGGCAAACAGGAGAAATTGTTTCTGCACCGACTCGATGAGGCCCTGGTATATTGCATACTGTGGAGACCATATGCATGAGCAATACTCGAGTATTGGACGAACAAGTGAGACAAAAAGGAGCTTAGTGGTGTAAGGGTCATCAAACTCCTTAGACCAGCGCTTAACAAAAGCAAGTACCCCTTTAGCTTTGCTAACGATGATGCCAATGTGATCAGAAAAGTTCATGTTATGGCTAAATAAAACGCCTAAGTCTGTCACGGCGTGTATGCGCTCAAGGTTATGCTGGCCGAGACAATAGTTACCCATAAATGGGGCAGAGCGATAGAAAGACATAGCACTACATTTAGAGTGGTTAAGGATCAGCAAGTTGTTGATGCACCAAGAATGTAGGTGGTTTATGTCATTTTGTAATAAAAAATGCGAGTTCGGGTCCTTTAGTTGCATACAAATTTTGACATCGTCTGCATACATCAAAACTTTTGAGCTCACAATGACAGAAGAAAGGTCGTTAATAAATAAACCAAAAAGCAAGGGTCCAAGGTGGCTACCTTGGGGAACTCCGGAAGTAACGCTAATATGTTTAGAGAGAGTGTTATTAAATAACACTTTCTGTGTGCGATTTGCCAAGTACATTGAAATCCAATTTATTAAGAGGTTAGGGAAGCCTAAAAGGGCCAATTTCTTCAAAAGCAAAGGGTGACTTACAGAATCAAATGCCTTGCTAAAATCAGTGAAGATTACATCAGATTGATTTTTAAGCTTGAATCCGTCTCTGATTATGGAAGTAAATTCAAGAAGATTTGTTGTTGTAGACCTGCGTTTCATAAACCCGTGCTGTGTAGGCGACATAAGAGAGCAACACTGGTGCTGTAACTGAGTGGATATAATTAATTCTAATAACTTGGGTATGGCACAAAGTTTTGCTATCCCTCGATAATTCTGAATATCTGATCTACTTCCTTTTTTGTGAAGTGGTAAAATAAAGGATTCCTTCCAGATATTTGGAAAGTAGCTGAAGGCCAGGGATAGTTGAAAAATTTTAGTTAGAGGCATACATAGGGCAGTGGCACAATGCTTGAGAACACAGCTAGGAACATTGTCTGGACCAGACGAAAAAGAAGTTTTTAAAAGAAGAAGATTTTCATAAACTGTGCTTTCATCAACTATTGGCATGAAAATTCCTTCAGAGTGCGGTAAAGAGTAAGGATAAGAAGTAGAAGTATCAAAGGCGTACGATGAGTAAGTGGTTTGGAAAAAATCTGCAAATTAGTTGGCAATGTCCAAGTCATTACAGGCGGTTAGGGTATTATAATGAAGGGATGGTGGAAAAGTTGAAGATTTACGTTTAGAGTTGACGAATGAAAAGAATTGTTTAGGGTTTTCTTTAAATTCATTTTTGCATCTAAATATGTAATTTTTATAGCATTCAGAATTCAGAAAAAGAAAGTCTGACTGAGCGGCTAAGTATCGGGAATGGTCCGCTGGTTGTCCAGTCCTCTTATATTTTTTATGTAGTCTGATTTTCACATTATTTAGATTTGACAATCTGCGAGTAAACCATGGTGGTTTATGAGAGACCACAGATAATGAAGGGCAAGGTACAAACAAGTCAAATACAGAGTTAAGGGTCCGGTAAAACAAGTTAATTTTAACGGATGGACACGCATCAGAATCAAGAAATGACCAATCAATCTGCAAAAGATGTTGATTCAGCTCTATAAAATTGGCTCTTCTCAAAAATCGACTTGATCTTGGCCCCAACTCAGTTGGTGGTACCGAAAAGGTAGAAATCTCCAAGACTACTTCAAGGGTAGGATGATAGACATCTTCAAGGGTAGAGAGAGGTTCGATTCTAGAAACCCAGGGGTTTGAGAACTCAGAGGCAAATACAAGGTCTAGAAGCTTCCCATTGCTGTTATGGATAAAATTAACTTGACCCAGCGAGAGGTCAATCATTCCATGGACAAAATCGTGCGGATCTGTCGGAACTAGGATATTGGAGTCATCTGAGGGCATCCAAGCCAGACTTGGTAGATTAAAATCGCCTAAAACAACGAAATGGTCATTATCTCGAAGAAGCGATTGAATGTTGCGAAATACAGATAGGTGATGCATATACACACTAATGTCTGATCGTGGTGGAATGTAGGAAAAAGAAATATAAATATTAACATTGTGAAAAGACATTCGAATAGAAACGAATTCAAGCTCGTGAACATTGTCGATTGATACTATTTCGGAAGCAAAGGTAGCTTTAACGGCAATAAGGACTCCGCCACCAAGACGTGCAGAACGATCACATCGATAGACGACATAGTCGTTAGAAAAAATTTCGCAATCAGATACTGAATAATTTAGCCACGTTTCTGTGAAAGCAATAACACTGGCATCGAAGGATACACTATTTGCATACAACCTATTCAGCTTGCCTAACAGACTGCGCACATTTTGGTAGTGAATAAGGAAGGATGAAGTTAGTTTTTTTGAGTATAGGGTTTAGATGTACGGATGACATTAGTATTAGAATTAGAATTCGGCCTATCATCATATTCGTGCACAATAGCATGTTCAGGCCAAAGAGACGGCTCAAGCATTCTAGGGAGTAAGGATTCTGTAATATCAATTCTAAAACTTGAAATATTACGCTTCTGCTTAAAAATGAACTTTTTTACAATTAATTCGGTGACAGGAACATTCAGCCTGTTGCCTAAGTGGGATTTCAAGTCGTTTGCAGTCGCGTCGGGATTTAAACGCGAAACAAATATGGCTTTTAAAGGGGCAATGCCTGATATGGGCATGGTTCCTCTTGGGGCAACCCCCCGTATAGGTTTTACAGAAAGTACAAATATTACCACCGTTGGGAGAACTGTCTACCCTTATGCCTAATACCTCAGATACCTGAGCATTAGTTGGTACAGCATTGCACACAGTTCTAATCTCCGGGGCAGCAAGTGAGGCGGGCGAAAAATGGCTCATGCTCTGGAAATGATAAGAAATTAGTGGCCAATCCACACATATTCAGAGATTCATTAGTATGAATCGATTTTAAGTTTTTAAAATGCGTTTGCGCTGTCAGGAACTTAGCTTGCAGATCTCGGAAACTTCCATAAACTGAATTAAATTCCAAGTACGTCTGTCGCATGAACAGCCTCATATCGGCTTCAATGGGGTGGCAATTCCAGCAGGTCCAATTAAGATGGGCGTCTTGATTCCATATAAGGTCGACCACACGGCCACCTATGGTGCCGAAGTTTGCGCAAGAGGTATGAGCAGTATTGGGACAAAGCCAACAGTAGGTGAGGGTCTGCCGTGCAGATACTTTGTTGTTGTAAGAACAACGTTCAGCACAGCAGGTTGCCATTGCAGTTGTTCAACGATGCTCACTGTACAAAACTTTACCTTGCAAAATCCAACGATCGGGCTCTTTAAGAGAAGCTTCTTAAGAGAACAAAATCTATTAATAGCAAGCGTAGGCTGAGCAAACAATAGCAAAGCACCGTTAGAGCTGCACTTTGAGACGCGAACGGGAGCGAACCACAGCTAAGAGTACAAGAGAGCAACACAATGCGTGGGAGTACAATTTTGGTGGTAAAATTTGCACAACAACAAATTAATGCACACAATAAATCCAAGGGCAGAATTATTTATTGTTGATTGATTTTATATAAAGTCACTGTCTTCAGAATATTAAGGCACAGGGATCACCCGGAGGGAACAATACACGGCCAAGCGAATCAACGACGATAAGGAACGTATTGATTATTTAATTAAATTAATCAGCGGGAGTAAGGAGAGAACACGTCTTACTGGCTTCGCGGTTGGACTGTATATGAGTATGCACCATTCTTAAATCTAAAAATAATAAAATGATACATGAATTGTTTTAAATATTGATCTCGCTTGTACAGTCTGCCTTCTTTTGCTTTACTATTTTTTTTATGCTGCCTTTAATGTTTAAATTCTTATTAATTGTATGTAATTATGTTATATGAATAAATGCTAATATTATTAAGTGCAACAGAATGTGTAATTATTTTATATCAAAACGGCTTTAGGCTAACGGCAAATTGCCATGCCTATAATAAGCCCAAATAAAGTTATACTACTACTACTACTAAAAAAAAAATAAAGTTCTGACTAAAGACGAACAGAATAAGCAATACTTATTACGAATTATAGTTGACTATAAAAAAAATTTCCGTGTCACACTAAAACATGCTTAACTCGCCAAAACAAAAATATTAATAATTAATTTTTTTTATAATTCTGTTTGTATGTTAAATATTAATCAAAAAAAATAGAGGAAAGCTAACTTCGACTCGACCGAAGTTTGTATACCCTTGCAGCACGTTTTCTAACTAATTTGAAGGACATATCTACTGATAACAAACAAGCTTTTCCCAATAAGATTACTTTTCTGACTCGACTTTTGTATGACAGCTATACTATGTAGATGTCCGATTTCGACCAAATTTGGCAGAATTATGGGGAAGCATTAAAAACTAGTTTGGAGACGATTGCATTGAAAACAAAAAAGTTTTTCTCACTAGAACTAGTTTTTTGACCGATCGTTCCTATGGCAGCTATATGTTATTGTCATCCGATCCAGTCGGTTCCTACAAATGTGCAGCGTATTTGTACCAGAAGACTTCGTGCAAAGTTTGGTGGCGATAGCTTTAAAACTGACGGAGGAGATATCATAGAAGCAGGCGGACGGACAAGTCTAAATCAACTCAGCTCGACATGCTGATCAAGAATATATATACTTTATGTGGTCGGAAATGCTTCCTTCTATGCGTTACAAACATCTGGACAATATACCCTTTGCAAGGGTAGTAGCATCTCCCAGGACCGTGAAATAGGCGTTTAAAGTTCAAATCTCCAATTCTGTATACTAGTTTTTCACTTTAGATAAATCATCAAAATGCAATCTTCAACTAAAGCTATTTTTTATTTTGCTTAAATTTGTAGAGGTCTAGCTTTATTTTTAAAGTTTATGATAAAAACTACCGACTTTTTTCCCATAGTGCACTGTACCAAGGCTTACTTAACAGGGTATGGGCACTTTCTCTCTCGCCCTATTTGATAAATGCGACCCCATTAAGTATATATATTCTTGATCAGCATCAATAGACTGTTACCTGCTGCAGCGCAATAGCAGCGCTGCTTTCAGCTGCTAGTACAGTATCAAAATTTATGCTAAGCGTATAATTTCGTTGGTACGGAGTATGTTATGGTCGGGTTGGAACGACTTTCTTTCTTGTTATTTAACTTCTGTTTATCGCTGATGGTTTGAAAGTGCAAGGGCAGCGCAACATCGAGTGTTGTATATAAACATAGACTCTACATACATTTGTGATGTTTAACGTAACATTACTATTTAACTGTAGACATGCAAAACGTTTAGCGCAACGACATCGTTACTTCTGCTTCTTCTTCTGTTAATTTTTGTTTGATACTTCGAAGAGAAATGACTAATATACACTGTTACACATTACATTTATCATTATATTCTTTTTGTGTATAGACTGCAGTACATGGTAAACTATTTAGATAAGGCGATAAACTGTAGGTCCCAAAAGTCCAATATTTACATATATGTATAGCCAAATAATCGTCTAGTTATCTATTCGACAAATTATGCTTTTGTACTCTGTACAAATTGGTTCAATAAGCCCCCGGTCTCGTTCACAAGGGCCACGAGTTCTAAAGAATTTTATATTTTCACTTAAAGAACGAGCTTTTTTGAGAATTGAGTCAAAGTTTGTTTAAATTTGTTCCATTAATTTGTCAATACAGATGTTTTGGGTGACGCTCTTTGTTATTTTTTGAGCAATTCTTACTTTATTTTTGGTAACTGGTTACTTCTTTTCAATCAATTCGTGAATTAGCTGATCCGCAAATAATACAAGTAAGGGCGCTGCAGTCGAGTTTCCCGACAAAATACCCTGTTCGTTTGTTTTCATTTATTTGTTTTTGAATTTTTGAAGATGAATGTAACCGGTTTTTGTAACAGCTATTACATTGTCATCCTTCTAGTTATAAAGTTTGTGCAAAAGTATGTAACAGCCAGACGGAAGCACCTCCCGACCCCATAAAGTATATATGGGCATGTCTCAGAAACAGTCCACCAAACAAACATTTTTGAATTTTATCAAACTTGTTTTTTTTATGGAGTATTAGACTAGATATTAAACTTTATAAATATATAAAAAAAATATTAATTTCGATGATTATTAATAATAAAATTATAACCAAACCCCACCCTCCTTCAGCGCTCTCAATGTTTTACCAAAAATTAAAATTTTTCAGGTGTTCATATCATCACTTCAGTGATTCATAGAAGGTAAGATCGAAGCCATATTTTTATACCCTGTTTCCATTGAAAATGGGAAATGGGGGATTATGAAGTTGTGCGAATGTATGTAACAGGGAGAAGGAAACACTTCCGACCTCATAAAGTATATATTTTCTTGATCTGTCTGTATGAACGCGTCGATCTCAGAGACTATGACATAGAGCCACACATTTTTGAATAAAGGTAGGTGTATTACGTACGCCGACCATGTTTGATTCAGATTTGGAAAATTCCCCCGTCCCCCGTTTATCCCCAAAAAACCGTCAGATCCACAATACTCAAGTTAGAGTTTAGTATACATCAAGCAAGGCCCAATATCTATCTATTCTTAAAAGTACCATCAGATCGGACAAAAAATACCGGAGCTGTAAGCGAACCAATTGAGCTCGTATAAGCGGGGAACCGCCTCGTTAGTTAGGGCTTGAACTGCTAAATAATGTTGCCTACTTCAGGATGACCCTTTAATACCTGTTACAAAAACCGGTTACATTCAAATTCAAAAACAAATAATTGAAAACAAATGAACAGGGTATTTTGTAGTCAGGGCACTTGACTGCAGCTCCCTTACTTGTTTATTAATATTGTATCAAGCACAGGCTGAACCAAGGTTCGAACACCTAGATCTCAGAGACTAGAACCGTCAGATCCACAATACTCAAGTTAGAGTTTAGTATACATCAAGCAAGGCCCAATATCTATCTATTCTTAAAAGTACCATCAGATCGGACAAAAAATACCGGAGCTGTAAGCGAACCAATTGAGCTCGTATAAGCGGGGAACCGCCTCGTTAGTTAGGGCTTGAACTGCTAAATAATGTTGCCTACTTCAGGATGACCCTTTAATACCTGTTACAAAAACCGGTTACATTCAAATTCAAAAACAAATAATTGAAAACAAATGAACAGGGTATTTTGTAGTCAGGGCACTTGACTGCAGCTCCCTTACTTGTTTATTAATATTGTATCAAGCACAGGCTGAACCAAGGTTCGAACACCTAGATCTCAGAGACTAGAAGAGTAAGAGCATCCAAATTTTAAATGTAGACTAGTATTGTCTGCACGCAGATCAAATGTGTTTTAAATTTTAGCCACGTCGCCTCCCCGCCCCCGCAATAAAAAAAAATAAGTATCTCCTACAAATTTTAATATATCGAGCTCATATTTTGCAGTATATCTCAATAATGTTCATAAAGATCGGATAATAAATGGCAAGGTTCTACAGGTTGTAAAAAAACGTTTCATACCTATCTGAGCCGCATGCGCTGTTTGCTAACATAATGTGGAAATATTCAAATTAATGTTAATGCTCTGTTAATTAACATAAGGAAGGCTATTAAACACTAATTCCCCTAAGTAACGGGTATGTCGAAGTCGGGCAGGGCCGACTTTTACTTACGCTCTCGTTTTACCATTGCAAAGGGTATTATAATTTTGCCCAGAAGTTTGCAACGCATAGAAATAATCTTTTCCGACCCCATAAGTATACATATTCTTGATCAGGGTGACGAGCTGAGTCGATTGAGCTTTGTCCGTCCGTCTGTCTGTCTGTTTCTACGCGAACTAGTCTCTCAGTTTTAAAGCTATCGAGCTGAAATTTTGCACAGTCTTCTTTTTGCTGCACACTACTAATATGTCGGAACCGGCCGGATCGGATGACTTTATTTCATAACTCCCATAGGAACAATCGGTAGGAAAACTAGTTTTAATATAAAAAACATTTTTTTCTTTTCAATAGAAACGTCTCCAAACTTTGTAATCGTAGGTTTTGTAGGCATAGCGACTTAATTTCGACGACATAATTTCGCCCAGTACAATTTGAATCGAAATTATGTCGTTTTTTTCTTGTCGGGATTATTTCGATCGAAATTATGTCGTTTTTTTTCTGTCGAAATTAAAACGACATAATTTCGACGTCCCAACTAGAATTATTTTGCTGTCGGAATAATGTCGTTTCAAAACGACATAATTTCGATCGAAATTATGTGGTTTTTTCCCATCGAAATTATTTCGTTGCAGAACGATCGAAATTATGTCGTTTTTATCGAAATTATGTCGTTTTTTTCTGTCGAAATAATGTCGTCCCCCCCAAAGATAGGTCTGAAAAACAGTCTTAGTTAGAAAAACTTTTTTGTTTTTAATGGTAGCATCCTGCAATTTTGTATTTGTTTGTTTTACATGCTTTCACATAATTTTACAAAGTTTTGGCCAAATCGGATGACTATAGCATATAGCTATATAGGTCGAAAAATGGGAACAATTATTACACTGCTCGACACATAAAAGAGCAATTGAACAAGCGATGGAATTTGAGTGCCTGCCTGGCAGCGGCGGATCTTCAAACTCTGGATAATTCGATGGACTGTTTTGAATAAAATGTTGACATCATATAGGTCTATTAATTCAACTTAGTCTGAGCACTTAAAATTAATGGTATGATTTTAATAACCCCTTAAATTGTGTATCTCCATAATACAAAATCTTATGAATTGATCTTTAGCGTACAGTTTTTTTTTGCTGGAAGAACATTGTCAATAAAACATTTTGTGGGTGAGCGAAACAGGCATTATTTTGAACAACTTTATTAATATTATGGGTATTTTGTTAACAAATATAAACACTGCTGTAGACAGCAGAACTATAGCACTTAAAATTAAAGTACATTGGTATATATACTTTCTTAAAATAAATTGCTAGAACTTCTAAGGTGGATCTTTGGTTAGCCAACGAGAATTGACGATTTATACAAAAATTAAGTTAAATTCAAAATAATCAAGTCGTTTTTATAATTTTTTAGCAATTTTTAAATTTTACGCTTTGCTAAATTCGATTTAAGGCCTGTATCCAGCACTGCGAAAAATTCCTGCCAGCAATTTGCTATTTATTTTGAGTGTGTCGAACCCAACCGAAACAAACTGTCGTGCAAAGCGTACTCTGTCTCTCTCTCTCTCTGTTCTCTCTCTCCAAGCGTTCTTTCAGTCATTCGCTAGCAAGCTTATACAGGGTGGCCCAATAGTAACGATGGGGTTCGAAAGTTTAATAGATTTTTGGTCAATACATTTTTTGCGTATTATAAATAACACCTGGAGATATCATAATTGAGAGGTACACAACTGAACAAAGAACCAGAACAATAGAATATTATTATTTAAATCAACGATCAATTATTTTAACGCAAATAGCACATCGCATAGCATATCGCAAATAGCATATCGATATTTTAACGTCAGAGTTTCGCATTCTGAATCAATGATTCGTTGCTTAGTTTATCGTCACCACCAACATGGCACCGTAATAGACTTGGCTCGAGACAATCCTTGAACTCAAGGCCAACATTGTTGCAGAAATTCAGCACCAAATTTTTAAAGATGTTATGAAAATTGCTCTAGAACTACCCCATCATTGCGAAGCTTTTGTGGCCACCCTGTATAAAATAAATGAATTTAATAATTTTGAACACAATATTCTTATTTATTTGTGCAGCAACACTTTCCCCAAGCACTTTTCACAGAAATGTCAAAATGGTCCAAATTCATTTTGCAGAATAAAGTTTAATTGATTTTTTTATTGTTAAATGTATTTTTGACAACGGATCACAAAATTAAAATTTATTTTACGAAGACTGTAGAACACGATCGCAAGAGACTGGGGGAGGTCTTATTTCACTCGTGAAATTAATTCCGCGATATCGCGGCCTTAATTCGTGTTGCAGACCGAATGTAGACCGAGCGGTCGTGATCGCTGCCATAGTTAATTTTGAACAAGAAAGAAAGTCGGTCAAGCCCGACTATAACATACTCTGTACCAACGGAATCATACGCTCAACATATATTTTGATGCTGCAGTAGCAGCTGAAAGCAGCGCTGCTACTGCGCTGTATCAGCGCACGGTCTTTTGATCATAACTCGACAAAAATAGAGGAGTGTTAACTTCGGCTCGGCCGAAGTTTGTATACCCTTGCAGCACGTTTTCTAACTAATTTGAAGGATATATCCACTGAAAACAAATAAGTTTTTCTCAATAAGACTACTTTTCTGACTCTACTTTTGTATGACAGCTATACTTTATAGATATCCGATTTCGACCCAATTTGGCAGAATTATGGATAAGCATTAAAAGTAAATAATGATTTTGGAGACGATTGCATAAAAAACAAAAAAGTTTTTCTCACTAGAACTAGTTTTTCGACCGATCGTTCCTATGGCAGCTATATGTTATTGTCATCCGATCCAGTCGGTTCCTACAAATGTGCAGCGTATTTGTACCAGAAGTCTTCGTGTAAAGTTTGGTAGCGATAGCTTTAAAACTGACGGAGGAGATGTCATAGAAACAGGCGGACGGACAAGTCTAAATCAACTCAGCTCGTCATGCTGATCAAGAATATACATGCTTTATGTGGTCGGAAATGCTTCCTTCTATGCGTTACAAACATTTGGACAATTTCAATATACCCTCTGCAAGGCTATAAAAAGGAACGGACCATCTATCTTTAAAACTGTGGGAGATATGATGATTTTTTTAAATAGCGAGGCGGGAGGGGGCGTGTCCAAAAAATATAATATAAACTTAATCTGCCTGCAAGTATAAGAAGTTTTTGTCCCATACATGGCGAACCTCTATTTCTTACTATCTCTGAGATCTGTGCGTTCATACGGACAAACAGACGGACATGGCTATATCGACTCGGCTGTTGATGTAGATCAAGAATATATACTTTATGGGGTCGGATATGCTTTCTGCTGGCTGTTACATACATTTGCACAAACTTATAATACTCTTGTACCCACGGTACAGAGTATAAAAACGAGAAAGCTAAGCTAACTTCGCCTGTGCCGAAGATTTTATACCCTTGCAAATGCTTACTTAAATATTTTCAAATAAATACTCTTTTTCCATTTTCCGACCGATCGTTCGTATGGGAGCTATATAATATAGTCATCCGATTTGGCCAAAAATTTGTTTAATTATGTGAAAGAATGTGAAACCAACAAGTACAAAATTGCAGGATGCTACCAACTTAAAAAACAAAAAAGTTTTTCTAACTAAGACTGTTTTTCAGACCTATCTTTTGTATGGCAGCTATACCATATAAATGTCCGATTTTAATAAAACTTAGTAGAATTATAAAAAAAACATCGAAAACCAACGATTACAAAGTTTGGAGACGTTTCCATTGAAAAGAAAAAAGTTTTTCTCACTAAAACTAGTTTTCCGACCGATTGTTCCTATGGGAGCTATGAGATCTAGTAATCCGATCCGGTCGGTTCCGACATGTTAGTAGTGTGCAGCAAAAAGAAGACTCTGTGCACAATTTCAGCTCGATAGCTTAAAAACTGAGAGACTAGTTCGCGTAGAAACAGACAGACAAAGCTCAATCGACTCAGCCCGTCACCCTGATCAAGAATATATTTAGTTTATGGGGTCAAAATTATAATACCCTTTGCAAGGGTATAATGAAATAAGGCTGAGCCATGAAATTTTATTTTGAGGTCGAGGCCTAGATTCGCTTTTCAGACTGAAATAAGACCGCTGATCGCGGCCTTAATTCACGCTTTTTACTATATGTATGATGACCTGTTAACGATTGATTCATTTTTTTTTTTCAAGATGCATTGATTTGTGCTCTATCGCAAATACATAGGTCATAAATCCGAACATTTTGTCGAATGTGGAAATGTAGAAAATTGGTCAGTTGGTTGGAATGTGTTCTAGTTACCTCACTTGTGCTCAGTGTCATGCTAACGGAGTCATTAATGGGAAGTATTAGTTCTTCATTCCGTTTGCCCCCTGAAATATTCACTGTCATTCATAAGGAAAACTTTCACCTTGCTACTACTTACAGTATTTGATTAGGGCTATATTCACTGGAGCAATACAAGTCACCGAATACATGCTGCCTGCTTCAGATCTTCTTTACAACTTTCACCTAAAACTGAATAAGCGCAAAGTGATGCGATGACGTGATGTGTTTCGAACTGATCGAAATGAATGATTGAGATTTCAGATTCGTGCTCATGATTTTCACCCAAAAACATAAGCATTAAAGGTTTTGTTTACCCAGCGAACCAGATGACTGAACTAGTTCTATATTGGGATTGGAAGCCAGGGATGCAAAATATATCTTACCGTTTCTTAATGAGTTCGTACAATTATCATCGGTCGTTTGCTTCGAACTGGAACGATGGAAAATGGAACGCAGAATCAATTTTAATATCTCTAATCAAGGAAAAGATGATGGATGTAATGTGCGTCAAAATAGCGTCGACTTTTTAGCGTCGAATTTGGAACGGTGGAATGTGGAACAAAACAGATTTTTTTATTTTTTAAATATCTCAGGAACTACTTAACTTTTTGGCCCAAATTAAATTGCAAAATGTTAAGAAAAGCATAAACTATTGTTTTAAATTAAGTTTGGGTGGATTAAAGAATTCCAGGTATTAGAAATATCAAATTGAAAAATCGCACATCCACTAAAAGCCAAATTTCTCCACTCTCAGAGGTCGTGCAGGTATGCACGGTATATTGAGACAAAGTAGACACATTCAGGAGTGTTTAAAAATTATGAAAATCGTCCCCACAGTTTTTGAGAAAATCAGTTAACAGTGGACCAACCTCAGAATTTTCCCATACAAAATTTGCAAACAAAATTGAGTTTACGACTTTCTTCCAATATCTCAACTCTCAGAGGTCGTGCAGCTATTC